>JAQGAE010002948.1:0-16096 GCA_034696685.1 Julus scandinavius | reverse complement strand
GTTGAAGGCCCATCCCCTGGCGTTGGTGTTTAGCCCTCGTGTTGCAGAAATAGGCCAATGTTAAAAATCAACCAAACCAACAAACAAGTGTTAATATTGTTTGTTTGATGTGTTTATCATACAAGTGTATGAATACTTTTTGATTACTTAAGTACCGTAATGTTTACATATTTAGAATATGTGGCCTGCAGGTTCCGTGTCTAAGTAATCTTGCGGCTGCATTAGTTGAACCTCATGAAAATTAAGTCATTTAACTTGACAATGTTTTGCATATTTTGCATAAAGCTATTAAGTATTGATTTTCTTATCTTACTTGATTTCCAGTTGCAATTCTACCGCACGGTGATAGATGACGTCCTCAATAACGTCCGAGAGACATTTCTGGATGATGGAATTGACGAACAAGTTCTCGTAGAGCTCAAACAGGTAACCGCTTGCCATACCTATAAGATGTTGAAGCATGCAGTCTTTGACAGGGTCCTAAACTTCTATAGCTACAAACATAAAAATGTCTTAAATCATTATATAATTCGATGAAACAATTAGTAGAATTTATATTATTGCACGTTTTATATTACCTTAAACCTATCTTTTTTATAAATAACCAAGCTATGGGAAAGTAAACTGATGCAATCGAAAGCGGTACCGGCCAAACATGCTCCTCCAGAACCAGAACCACCTCAACCTGTAGTAACTCAGCACCAGCATCAACAAGTGGTGATGCCGGTATCACTGCCCGCTCCTACCCAAAGTAAGTTAAGTTAGTGTTACACCTCACTTAGTAAGGGCACGGATCTTTTGGTTATCGCTCATTAGTAAATTTGGTCTTGCACTTTACAAATACTTTCAGATGTTACCCTAGCTCAACAAACGACTATGGCAAACGTGGTGCATCAACCCGTGCAATATTATACGACCGCTGCGACTGGACAGGCAGGAGTAGGGCATTATTGGCCTCCAGCAATTGATGAACCTTTTAATCACTGTATTGTTCTAATTGAATATTCATTTGTATATTAGTCTGAAGCTGGCAAAACTGTCACCTTCACTCTGCCACAAACAGTCGGCGCGGGACAGAAACCAGTGACAATTACACTACCGGCACATTTGATGCAGCACGCGGGAGGAGCGGGCATTGTTATGGTAAGTATTCCGGTTTTAATACCGCGCAGCTCGTTTACCCTCTTCACAATTTTGAAGAGCGTGGCCTCATTTCGTGATTTCGTTCCTTTAAACAGAGTTCCTCAGCGGCCGCCGCTGCGCAAGCCCTTCCTGCCAACATGGCAGCAGGGTTGCTTCAATCGCCTTTGCAAATTAACGCACAGGGATTGATAACGCAGCAGCAGCCAGGTAAGCTTATCCAAGGTTCCCCTAAACCAGGAATCGACAAGTGAAAAATTTCATTGCTAGGGATCCCTCCCTACTATCGACTTGTCTTCCAGCAGGATCTCACCAACAAATGATTGTAAATTTCAGATGGTACGACTGTTTCTTACCAAGCAATGACTGCCGATCAGCTGGCCAAACAAGGCTACGTGGTGAGCATGGCGCCTGGCGTAGCACCAGCAACAACTGCATCACATGCGCAACTACACGCCATGCAAATGTCGTCCATGAGGACGTTCCAGGCCGCAACGACTGACCAACAACAGAAAAATAAGGTTTTTTTGAACATTTTTCTATTTTAGCACGTTAGGTATTATCAATCTACTAACGAGGCAATGCACAAATTTGAAAGATTCAGCTGGATGTACATTACCTTGGATGTAACCTGAATTTGCTATCCCTTTGTAGCCTAGTGGCATAATTCAGTTAGATGGTGCAAACGACACGAGTGACGATGACGACGACGATTTACGAGATGACGATGACGACAACGACGTGGACGACGACGAGATCAACGAGGACGAAAACGATGGAATCGGAGAGGAAGAAGTAGGCTTTTGAACCACTGGAAAGCTTAATATTAGCGGTTAACGATGATAATCTGAAATGTTGCATTTTGTCAATTAGGAACCGCTAAATTCGGAAGATGACGTCAGCGACGAGGATGCCTCCGAATTATTCGACACAGACAACGTGATAGTGTGCCAGTACGACAAAGTAAGTTGTCAATGTTCATTTTGAAAATGTGTCCAAGCTGCCTGTTAAAGAAAGTTATAAACTGTGGTTATATTGAAAAATAACAACAAATAAACTTTGTCTGTTGCAGATTACCAGGAGCAGAAACAAATGGAAGTTCCATTTAAAAGATGGCATCATGAATGTGCAGGGAAAGGATTACGTGTTCCAAAAGGCTTCAGGCGATGCTGAATGGTAAAAGAGGTCCACTGGCAAAAAACGATCTCATCTTAACCAAGTGTGATTGTGATAACTCTGACAAGGGTAGCCATCTTGGTGGCAACTGTTTGTGGCCGCAGCGATGTAACTTTGCACCTCTCCCCATTTCCTCCATTTTCATTCGTAAAAAAAACGGGCCTTTTGGTTGTTTTTGTGCTTTCAGAGAGAAAGGTCCAAACGCGTGCCTTTTGGGGGTGTGGATCAGCTCCAACCCTTCTTACTAGCTCGTCAATTGTCATTGTTTATATAAATGTGGGGAAAAACTGAATTTGCAGTCGCAACGTTATTTATCTTAGTTTGCAGCTGTTATTTTTTATTTTTTTATTTTCTTGGAACGTGCTAAAATGGAAACTAAAAAACTCGAGACATGCGAGGATTGATAATTTGGTAAATTGGTTAGAATGTAGGAACGTAGCACTAGTGTTGGGGAAGAAACAATTTAGTTATGCTTTTCGTTTATAACCAGTAATGATTACACACGTTTCCGTTTTTAACCTCGAGATATCATTCCAACATGATTTTATAGAAAACAGAGTTTTACGTTACTCCAATAGTCCTGTGGTTGCGCCAGAATTGGAGGTCGGTCGTCCACTGTAGTAGGTTCTAGTCTTCGTTTCGATTTTCCGATATCTAATTGGCATTTGCCTGGCTTTTCGTTAGCAACTCGATGTTGGATATTCATTTCCCCGTTTGCTCTTGTACTGTATTACCAAAAGCCAGAGACAAATAATCGTGGGGTTGTGATTCATGCAAATAAATGTTATTTCAACTGAGAAATCCAGTCCATCTTGTTAAGTAAACAGAAGCAGCCTGGAAAAACTTTCCACAGATATGTCAAATAAAATTGAGTTTTTTTTCATGAAAACGAGTTATTGGTTTACAACTAAATTGGAATTCCAGTTTGGCCTTGTACATCTTTAGTTTGCAGTTATCCCAGTTCTACAGATTTTAACAACTGAATGAGTTTCAGAATCTAAGTATACTTGTGTTGTTTATTGTTACTTAATGGTACTACGTCATTCTATACTGGAAAATCTCCAGAAGACATTGCATTTAAACGCGCATGTGCGAGGACATCATCGCTAGCAATGGTTTGAAGCGCAGGATGCGGTTGTGGTCTGTGTGGTGTATAAAAGGTCCTTTGCGTTTAAAAATAAAACTGTTGTAACAAATACCTTTTGCTAACCACTTATGTACACATTCATTCCAATTCGTCTTCAACCAAAGATGCGGAATCGCCAACGATTCGCTAAAACGAGAAATTAACATGAATAAACAAATGATCGTAAAATATTTGCAATCAACTCTTCACCTGCAATGTTTCAAAACTTTAAAATCTGCATTTATGGCAATTGTTTTAATTAGTTAAACAAACAAAAAATATGAAGAAGCTTCAAAACCATGGACAATTTCAATGGTATATTTTTAAGTTTTTTTTTTCTTACCTGATTAACACTAGGCAGTTTCTCTATGAGCATGTGAAAAACTTGAGGAGGTAGGGTTTGTCGTAAAACTTGTAGTAATTGCTGAGGCTGGCCACATACAGCCACGGCATTACTCAGATGTTCAACACCACCTTCCAGGTCGCCTGTAGAATGAGAATACAAAATAATGACAATTTTGCCAATTGTTGTGATTTAAATAATTTTCTAAGAATTTTTATACTGTTCAGTTATTAAAAGCGGTTTTAGCTATAAGATAAAAAAATCTTTTTTAAGTTGTGGCAACCCTATGTTCACTTTGAAGATTACTTTGAAGAATGGTGTGGAAATTGTCCAACACAATCAGACAAATTGAAATGATGGATGACCATGTGATGGATTCATTTCAATTAAACTCATAATACTCCAAAGTTCCATTGTGTAAGGTCGAAAAAGGGATCCATAAACACTGGAGGCAGATTACCCAGATAAATGAGGTGAAAGATGTTCTGCTACCAGAATTTATGAAATGGTGGAATTCTTGACACTTTTGATTTTTCACGAAACGTCATTTCCTCCAGGACTGCCTTGGCCCCAAGATTCAACAATTGCCCTGATATGGGTAAGCGGGAAGTGGTCAAGGGTTAGAAAATTTTGAGAGGATTTGAAAGTTAATCTCTATTAATACCACAATTTTCATGGTATTTGGTACATCCAAAAAGGTGGAAGGAGGTTGGTTAAAAGTGGACAAGGGCCTCGCCTCTTATGAGAACAGCTTGTTGTTTCCGAGCAAATGCCAGGATAGTTTCTCTAAGTCAGCAGCGACCATACTACACTTTTTAAGTGCAAAAAAATCGACTCGCCTTCATGAATCAAGTAAAAATGTGTTTTTCTCAGCAACCAAATGTCCGATTTAAAATCGGGAAAATGTGTTTTGTAGACAATTTATTCTTTTTTACAATTCACCTAATTGTCATAAAATTCCTGATGCATCGTTGAGGCGAAAAATGTTGAACTTAAAGCAACCAACATTTTCATTATCTATGCCATATTCATTGTTGTACCCCTTTGGCTGTAAGCGTTTCTGAATGCAATTTGATTATCAGAGTTTATTGAACACATATTGAGATATAGTGTTAATTAATGATTTCTCGATAAAATGACCACTCCACCAGAAGTAGCCGCATGAGTTGCGGGCTATTCTCCTGAGAAATTAAGCAGGAATCTTTTTCAACTAGACGAATTATAAACAGGAATAAATTGTCTACAAAACACATTTTCCGATTTTAAATCGGACGTTTGGTTGCTGAGAAAAACACATTTTTACTTGATTCATGCAGGTGAGTCGAATTTTTTGCACTCAAGTGTACATCTTTTTTCGCTTTTCTTTACCCGGTCAGGAATTTCCCGTCAATGTTTAGGCCCTCTAAACTCCAACCAATCTCTTATGCATGGTCATACGTTATCCTAGGCTGAGTCAGATAACAGCTGCCAGTTTAGGGCCCCAATCATTCAATAGGGCCTAAACATTAGCGGGAATTACCCCAAATATCTTAAAATTCGCCATTTTTTTCCTCGTCGCTATGATTTGTAACTTTTTATGGGAGATTTTACTTTCGCCATTCCACCAATACACTCTTTGTTATTTGTCAATACCTTGAGTCAATAATTCCTCTCCAAGCTGTACTTCTTGCAAGAAGAATCTTTGTACAGCTTCAATGTCCTTAAGATCCAAAGTCTAGAAATGAAAAGCAAACGTTGAACGAGTCAGTTTTATCAGATCTCCCTGCAATAGGTAAAGAATTTTCGGATTTTCTGACCAACCTGAGGTTCGCTAGAGTTTGTCTGTTTCATAGCTTTGGCTCTTCCTGAAAACAAACATTAACACTGTTCATACTTCTGCTAACCGTAAAAGGTACAAACAACACATTTCAAATCAGTTCAAAAAATAAACTAATCATGAAAGAGAACTGAGCTTACGTTCTTTGAGCTTTTGTTTGAACATGGGATCGCTGCGGCGTTTTCGATCGAAATAAATGCAATATCCGACGAACAGTGTGCCACAAATGCCAGCCGCGATACCTAGGGTTGCTCTTGATAACATCGCCATTTCAAACCTTTTAATTAAGAAAACCGAGGAAAATTCATACAAAAATTTCTTCGAAAAGAACCAAAGCACATGGGACGACTAGAGAAAACCAAGTCGCCTAGCACGCGCCGACAGCCTACAGACTCAAGTGCCGACATGAAGTAAGCCGACAGCTGATATCAAATACAGGGTGTCCTCAATATACCACCTGCATTTCAGATTATTGATTAGATTACCATTTATCAAAACTAATAACTGAGCTGGGTGGGGTAATGGTAACGCTATCGGTCTTTCGATCGGGAAACCTGGGCTCAATTCCTAGGATTTAAATCTGAAAGACAAACAAACGACGTTACGCAATTTCTAGATGATTCTAGCACTAGAATTTTGTTCCCTCTTGTTTTCCGAACGTAGTCATGCTTCTCAGCCATTCAGTTGCATGAGTTTTCTTCGTATAGTATTTTATTTTTGAATGCTGTGATAATTTAATCAAAATTGTTATCTGCTGTCTATTTACTGATAAATATATACGAATGGCAGAAGGTACGTAATTTAAAATTGTTAAACTGCCACACTTTGTAGGATTTGCTAGTTACTAATCACAGTGTAATCATGCATCATTTTCTTCCCTTGCCATATGTGTAAATTGAAATATGAATTCACACTTGTGATATATATGTTAAAGTATCAAATCCCCTACAATTTTTAAGGTAGTGTACTTACCCTGTCTTTTTGAATCCATCTGAGTGTATGCATGCTCAGATATGTTAATGCCGGATTTTTAAAAAATAAAAAAATTTAAGTCTAGGGTCGTCCAGAAATAATATCAATACTTTTTTCTATGGTGCATGACATACTATTTTCTAGCCATATAAAATGTTATCATGTTTAGCTTATAGATTCTCGACAACTATTAAATTGTTTTAAAAAAAAGCAATTACAATTTCAACAAGCATTAGCATGTCATCTTTTAATATTTTAAAAAAGTGCAGAAAATATGCATTATTCAGTACGTTTTTTAGAACCCAGAAGAAAATATTCTAGCATAGATTTTCTTTTAGGGGTACAAGGAGTCTATCATTTAATCCAGTAATATTTTTAACTCCATCTTGTTTTCAATTCTTTATCTGTTTTATGAAGAACGTTAAGGAAGTTAATTGCAACTAAAAGATGAAAGGCCTGTTTTAAAGAGGTCATAAATTGCAAGGATGAGTTTCAAAAATCCTTGAATCAAATAAACATGTGCAAACAATTTTGGGCAGTAGAGCTAGGATCCTACCCAAGTTACAAACTTTCACATGGAGAACATATGCCGTAATTCTAATTCACATAACGAGCCAAAAACCATATATCACGAAAGTCAATCATGTTTGCTCCACACATTTCAGGCAACTAAGACATTTGACTAATTATCTGAAGTGAGTGGAACTAGCATGGTCGACTGCACTTAATTAAAGTACACATTTTCTGAATTTTTTTTTGAGAACAGGTGGGAGCGAAAAAGATCGACCAGAAACTCCAGAATTGGATCGCGTCGAAAGCTCAAGTGAGGTACACGCATTACAATTTGAACAGTGACTATATTCTTTTCCAACGCTTTCGACTAAAAAGAGCTGATCTGATGATATCTTTGCAGGGTGACGAGGAGGATACAGAAGATATAGATAGCAGTAAGCTTTTGAGGGTTTGGTCATCTGTTCTGGTCAGATTAAACTTTGGTCATGAAACTGGATAGTATTTCTGAATGTAATATTGTCAGACCTGCCACTATTAGGTTTAGTTCGGTACTATCCAGTTTGATCACACTCTAGTCCCGTGTTTCCACAATGTGGCGCATTTGTACTATGTTACTAATATTTAATAAGAAATTTTCCTTATGTTTTGTTTTATAAAATATAAAAAAATTTGTGATAAAATTTAGTAAGGAAATGCTGCTCTAGAATGATTCAACGTGACTTGACAGGCACCCCCGACCATGGGTATTATTTTTATTACAATGATCGGTTTTACTCGATTTTAGTGGAGAAGCTGCGCCAGTTTTTTAGTAAAACATTGGGCTTAGGAGTTCAATCAAAAGACGATGAAGAGGAAGAACAGAAAAAAAACAAAGCCTCATTGGATGAAATTGCCAAAAAGATTAAAAATGACACATGTATGTAAAATGTTGAGTATTTGTAGTTAAAAAACTCAGTATGCATTCATTTAGCAGTTCATATATTTCATAACAAATTCATGCTTTTTACTGTCATCTATACCATATTCTGAAAACTTTCCTAAAATAATTTTGGGAGTAATTCAGTGATTTTTTTTTTCCAGATAAAAACATCATCATCATGTGTGGTGCAGGAGTGTCGACTTGTCAGTATATATAAAAATCGTCTGCTGTTTTTGTAGCCATTTTATGTAATCGCGAGCTTAAGGGAACTAATTTATTCCATGATTTCATCTTAGCTGCTGGTATTCCTGATTTTCGGAGTCCAGGCAGCGGTCTTTATGATAATCTCCAGAAATACAATCTACCAGATCCTCAGTGTATTTTCGACATTTCGTTTTTTAAGGTAAGATAGTGGAATATTTAAACTTTGCCTCATGTAGAATAAATTAACCAATCATTCCACAACAAAATTGTGTGTATGAACTAGTAGTCTATACAATTGTAATATTATAATAAAGTTTGCATCACATGTTAAAATGTTTTAACTAATACTTGCTCTTTGTTGATAAATTACATTTACAGACCGATCCACGGCCGTTTTACTCCTTAGCCAAAGAATTCTTTCCAAAAGTCCAAAAGGTCCGTTAAAAATAAGTCGAAAACCCACAAATTTTTGGATAATATGATGTTTTTTGTTATATTTAATTTATCGCAGCCCACCGTGTCCCACTATTTTATGCGCCTGTTGCACGAGAAGAGCAACCTGCTGAGAGTTTACACACAAAATATCGACACATTGGAGCGACTATGTGGCCTCCCGGAGGAAAAGATTGTAGAGGCACACGGCACCTTCCACACGTCACACTGCACGAAATGCGCGAAAGAATACAATTTGGAATGGATGAAAGGTGCACATGACAAAATTTCTGATCGTTTAAGTTGCTCCTCACTTTGTATCCATTAATTCTAAGTGGGAATTTGAATCAAATTGCAGAAAAGATTTTTGCCGAAGAGGTTCCCAAATGCACAGAATGCAACAGTTATATTAAACCAGGTAAGCTTTGGCACCTTATGGCAAATGACTTAAGTAGGGCTTTAGTGATAATTATTCTTCGGAAAACCCGATGATTGCTGTTAGAAGTGTTATAATTCTCTAATCTGAAGTTCTCCTTCAACAATTTCAGATATCGTGTTTTTTGGAGAAGGACTGCCAGGAAGATTTTTCGAGTTAAGCGAAAAGGTTGGTTCATCACCTTCAAGACAGTCTGCTTTCTCTAACCTCAAGAATAATTAATTCATTTAGGATTTGATTATTTTCAGGATTTCAGAGTATGTGATTTACTAATTGTGATGGGAACCTCATTGGTTGTTCAACCGTTTGCCTCGCTTATAGAAAAGTAAGCCATCATTTTATGCAATGTACTGATAATTATATCAAAAAGCCATGACATTTTTGGAAAACTTTAATGTAATACAGAAGCAAATTGATGCTCGTTGGACATCTTAAAACTTTGAACAGTTATTTCTATAGAAGACTTGCACGGGTTGTCCTCGTGCCAGTCCCTAGATTCAGTTTACTGAAAATTGTTTCATCTCGCTGTCCTACCCTATCAGAATTACCTTCAGTTTTCTATTCTTTTATTCTGCAATTCCATATTACAAGCTACTTTCTTTCATAATTTCATCTAAGAAAACGAAATGTTCTGTTCTGTTTTTAAAGCACTTCAAAAGTCCAATTTTCATGTAGTTTTCTCCAATTTGGGGAATAGTATGCAAAGAGCCCACTTGTCTATAAAATATAAACAACATGTCAAAAGAAAAAGTCATCTAGGTGCAAATATTTGTTTGTTTGCGCTAAGAATAAAATAAATTTCCTAAATTGTGCATTGACAGGGTGCCAAAGACGACCACTCGCTTGCTCATCAATAAAGAAAAGGCAGGACAGGTGAGAACTCGTTGTGCATCCGAAATACCATGAAGTGCAATTTTATGATTGGACCCCCTCCCTCTTTTCATTTTAGGTGGACCCGCTGTTGCAGTTCCTGGGTGCTGGTTCTGGATTGAATTTCAATTCAAAAAGCAACACACGAGATGTGGCTTGGCTCGGACTGTGCGATGAAGTATGCAACCACATTGCCGGCTTGCTCTCTTGGGGGGTAAGAAAAAATATTAAAGCCTTAAAAATGGAAGTTGAATAATTGTTAACATTATTATTTCCAGAATATTTTATAAACTTTCTGCGTTATTAGAAAATGTTGGCTATAAGATGTTAGAAAATGCTACATGATGCACGCTTTAGTTTGTTCAATCTGTCTCTGAGATGCACTTTTCTTTAACACAGGATGACCTACACAAGCTAGTCGAGGACGAACATAAGAAAATAGACGAGCAACACAAAAAGAGCGCGACTAAAGAGTGGCTGTGATTTGCAAGGCGAAGAATCTCTGTGTACCCGGGAGAGCGCAGAAACCTAACTCGCCCAAATTTAACCAAGATGTTCATGCAGCTGATATTGTAATTCCTCCAATGAGACCAATCCGTCGAAAACTAACATTACGTGTATTTGTAAGTCAATTTTAAAGTGCTCAGTCACAATTCTATCTTCCGTATTTTGATATACAGAAGATTATTTAAGCCATGTATTATGCGTACAATTAAATAAATATGGTATATTGAAACTTAAATTATTACTGTCATAAGAAACTCCTTATCACGGCTGCAGAGCATTAATTTCACATGTCAGCATTCGTCGGCAAGCATTCGTTTTTTATTTCTAAACTGTACAATAAATCGATTTGTTAATCTGTTCGCTGTATAAATATATATTTACAATCGCTTTTTCTTCTGTAAAAGGACATGAAACTTTACGGCCGGTTCATTGATTGTCCATGAAAAAGAATTTCAAGGGGTTGTAAAGCTTGCGGCCCACTCCTGAAACTACATTCTAAAGTAACTTTGCACTATTTCCACATTTGCATTGACGCGTTTTAAATGCATCTCGCACTAAGTGTGCCTAAATAAATAAGATTCGGGAGTTTCCAAAGTGAGATTACGTCTCGCTTCAACGCCACGAATCAGAATGTGAGTGGCTAGTCGATTTAAATTTTAAATAATCCTAGATGCCTGCTTTCTGCATGTTAGTACAAGTTTCTGATGGAGGTGGGAAGAAAAGGAAAAAAGGTGGGAAGAATACTTAATTATTTACACTTCATAACAATAATAAGCGTACATGTGCTGAATGCGACGACTACGAGGCCGAAGGTCAATGCATGATTTTCGTTTAGCACCAATATGTATTGTTTTCCATTTCATTTATGTTTTGTCCGCACTTTACATGATTTCTTATTTTCATGACAAACCACGAATTTGAGGGTATTAGCTAAAAATTCCCAACCATGATTTTAAGCCAAGAGGAAGGATTAGCCTACCAAAAGCAAGTTATCAGTTGGTTCATATAAAAAAGTGAACATGGAAGTAACCTCAAATGGAAAGCAAAAGAAGAATTTAAAATTGTATAAAGGAAACAAAAGACTTGAGATGCAATTATTTTCACACGAGGGAAATATAGGATACGAACACACATGTAATACAACATGGTAACGCAACTCCACCGGTCCGTATAGAATTTAGGACCTTAAGAATGTAATTCAACTCAGTACCCTACAGCTAGCAAACCTTAAAATAGGCATGGGGCATATTCATCATTAAATTGAACTTTCAGTAAAAATGAAATTCATTTGTGGCGTTTGGCGCTTTCGTGGTAAATGATTTTTGAAAAAAATTATTTAGAAATCCAAATCTTAAACTCTGAATGATTTCCATTAAAACATGGTTTTTAGTTTTGAATTCACGATACAAGAGATAAAATGTTGCATTTATATTTGTGTTTTTCCATTTTAGGCATACCGAGAACTAACTAATCCAAAAGTTTTTAATTGTTCCATAATATCCCCAATTGTCAGTATTTAATTTTAAAAATGGATGGCAAAATGCAAATCTGAGCAACATGCATGTAACCTTCGCCGCTTCTTTACCGTTAACTGTGAAACTTGACCTAAATCATCTACTGAGTGTTTCGGTTAGTTAAAAATACGTTGTGTTCCATGCGTAACCTTAATCGAGCCTTGGCGAGAGCAGAGGTGACGCGCTACGTGTGGGACTGAGACAACGTCGTTCGCATCCAATCGATAAAGGAAAAAAATCAGAGAGCTCGCAATTGTCACCGGTAGTCTACATTTGCAGAGGAAGAAATTGCATTTTGCAAAATAAAAGTTTTTTAGAAAGGATATTTAGGTGCGTTTGGACGGACGTTTGCCCCACTAAGCCAGTGCATAGAAGCGCGTATATCGCGGCAATACCTGCGTGAGCGATGTGCGGAACCACATTTATAGCAATCGCGCCCTCGTGACGGTCTCCCGAACAGGAGTGCAGTCGAGTATTAAGGCGAGCGAGAATGCCCATTTTGCATGGTTTTCCAACGGACGACCGTCTCTTCCGACTCTTTTCCACAGGAAATAAAAGAGACCGAAATCTCTATGGTGCACAAGCTTGCTAAATGGGCTGGGACAACGAGCCGTCCATGGGCTGTGTTCGTGAATTAGGATCCACCACCGCGTTTTGCACGTTCGAGGAACCGTTACCCTTACCTGACTCATCGCTGTTGCATGTGACCACCGTATGCTTTGGCGCTGGCTGGTAGTCTTGGTAAAGCCTTCCAGCATTTACCGACGAGCTCAAATTGGGTTCCGTCAAACTTGCCTCATCGGTTTTGAATTCCCCGTCCTCGTTCGTTCCATAAGACCTGGACGGTGGGGGGCTGCCGCCGATCTGCGAATCATCCGTGGCTCCATTATTATGAGTTCCACCGCCACGTTTTCGAACGCTTAGCACGTTTGGTAAGAACTACAGCAGGGAGGAAGATAAAGTCGTCAATCCCAGATTGCGGTATGAAGAAACAATCCAACAGTATTGTAAAAATATTTCTAGCTTAACGTACATTGATATTCACTTGCGATGATGATGATACGGGCTCAGCTCTCTCTTCAGTTTCCTCTGGATCGTCATTCTTGAATCGCTAGCGAATGAAATGTGCATTCAATAACGAGCAACGTGAACATATCTAGCTACTCAAAAGTTGAGTAAACTGCATATGTGATAATTCCACTTACTGTGTATAGAATAGGACTGAAGCCTTTGAAGAGATTAAAAAATATTTGTCCAATAAACATTGCGGACGACAAACAAAAGAATGTGATTGAGAAAATAGTGATACTGGCCAACCCTGAAGAAAAAAACAAGCAATTTAGCTGCAAGCATCAATGAACCAAAGATCTGCCAAAGTTGAAAAGGCACCTCACCTCGTCTGAGGAATGTGAAAAATAACATCATCATCTGAAGGAGAAGAATGGAAAACACCACAAAATTAATCGCAGTGACATGAATGTTGCGGCTGATTTTCGAAGGGCCATAAGCAAAGATAATGTTGTGACGATCTGCACAGTGCTTGAAACACATGTAAACCAAACCTGGAAAATAATTATCATTTACGTAAATTAAATTTCCAGATTTGTCATCATAAATTATCACCAATGTTCATCTTGAAGCTCTTTAATTAATGTTCACAAATATAGCAAAAGACGACTTTGCATAAAACCTGACAACTAGCAAGTACGATGCGTTTGAATGAAGAATTTTTATGGAAGAACGACCCTGACTTTAAAAACGGGCATCGCAATTATTGCTACTCACCAAATGGAACTATTAAAGGACATGATATGCTATAGATAACTGTAGTTGCAAACACCAATAGGAACCAAGCGTACTGCGTGCCAAATGGAAATTCCCACAAAATTGCCTAGAAATAAAAGACAAATATACAATTTGAACACATTGATTGGATTACACCCACCAACGCATTTCGGAGCATAATTTTTTAAGGACGGACGAAATTCGCAATTCAATAGATCGTACCTTTCGCACGCCTTGTTGTTCCGCAACGGATCGTGTGGCACACAGCCTAATCATGTACATGATTAATTCCGGAAACCTTATGAGCTCCAACGCTGTTCCAACAAATGATGAAGTTATCACATAATTGACGTAAAATGCGCCATTATCGGGCAGAAACACACACTCCCATCTCATCGTTTTTCCTTTGTACATTAGTGCCCACTCCAAAAACGCCTTTGCACTATAAAAAAAATGTATAAAAATGAGACTGAAATTTTGACTTTCGTAAAAATTCAATTTGATTTCAGATTATGAACAAAAAAAAAATGTTATTGTGGCGTCCTTTTTTATATCATATTAATGTATAATAAAATCCCAAGTATTTCAAGTTATCACTATTGCCATCATATGGACATGCATCATACATTTATGTTAAGATTGCTTAAAAATAATCTAATTAATTACCTGGCAAGGCCGAGAGAAGGCAAAATAACGATCATGATGAGCAAAAAAATGAAAGTTTTACGCATGACGGTGTGGTTTTCCGAAGAACGGGTCCAGTGATTCACAAATTGGTCGGAATAAGAGACGAGGACTGGCATCAGAGCAGCCACGGTCCACAATAACAAAGTGGGTAAGAATCTTCCAAATATGGGGTTCTGTGAGGAGAAAACAGGTTTAAATGACACCCCGCGTGAAAACATTGTGCTTGAAAATGTACTTGCATCCTTCCAATCAAAATGTAGCTCACCAATTTGTTAATCGAGTCGATAATGTTCAAATGGTCCAAAGAACTGATAACGACGAATGGGGTCGTCAAGAAAAATAAAACGAAAAATATGAGGAAATTGATGCAGAAGGCTCTTAGAAACCAATGTTCCGAATTGGCAGACAGATTTTCCCTGCAGAAGAGAACAAGACAAAATTTAAAAAAACGTTGATACGTTGCACATACACGCCCACTTTCAGATCTCACGTTTAATTACCAGTAAATGTCAGAAGGATTAGGAGCACTACCAATTCCCCAGCGATATGGCTCCAAATGTGTAGAAACGCTGGACGAAGGAGGATTCACGCCACATTTACATGTGTGCTGATGGTCCTTGTATACTCTAATAATACATCGACTCGATTAAAAAAGCTTAAGAGCACTAGACACATTTATTAAGAATAACTACTTTGGGCAAGCTTCAAGATAAAAACTGGCAAAAACAAAAGCTTCGAATAAATTTTGATTTTGTTCAACTGACTACATTTTTGAAAACAAAATAAGAAGTCTGCAGATTTACATTACAGCCAGAATCACGTGGTTTTTAATAATTTTATTGGTGAGGAGAAAGAGAATAGCCACAAGCAGAAGTTAACTTGAGTACATTACATTAGTAGCTTACTTGTATGCTTCAGCTTCCGTATTAAACGTAATGAAACAAATTCCCAGCGGTTTTTCCATCGACAAAGTCTTTTCTCTGTCTACAGCCAATGTAAGCCCAGTTTCCTTTTGGCTATAGTAGGTTATGGCGTCCTCCTGTATTTTCATAACAAATAAGTCAGAAACGGGCCATTGAATATGAAATAAGGATGGAAGGTGAGGAGATTCACCTTGGTGCAGCCACAACCCCCACAGCACGAAATCGCCCAGCTACAACGACAGGGGTAAATCAGCAAGCGCCGGCCAGTCTCCTTCAAATATGACTCCGACCAAGATTTAGCTGCATATGCTGCTTCTCTGTAAAAAAAACCAAATGTTTTGTAATAAAACCTCACAAATACCCGGTTTGCTAAACTTGTTTAAAGACATTGTCTCTCTAAACAGAGATTTCGTTAAACGCTATTATATTTAGGGCTATGTTTAACGAAAAAAATTGCATGTTTGACAATTCCATAACAATATGACAATAGTAACATCTTAATGTGTCATTTGCTAAATATGCTCAACTTAAAATAAAAATTCGCATTAACCTCCTTTTGTCCATTCGAATGAGCTCCTTTATGTTATATGCCAACTGGATGTCTTGAATGGTGATATCTGGATATGCTTCTCTATATTAATAAAAAAGTTTAGACGGAGAAAAATACCATTATGAATTAGCCAAGAATGTTATGATAATTTCGTTTACTGAAAATGCTGGACGAGTAAACTCT
>JAQGAE010002947.1:0-16096 GCA_034696685.1 Julus scandinavius | reverse complement strand
AACCCTCATTTACCCCTCAAAATGTACTAACCCACTAGTCAAAAAAACGCCTCCGTTTTTGGATGATTTGTCATTTTGCTCAAATAACTGCCTTGCATTCCAACAGAGAACGATTACCTCACTAGATACCGAGATTTCACCTTCTATACTACGGGATTTATTCAACATTTACGTCTATCCAAAACATAAAAATTACATGAACAGATCCCCAAATAAAATCATGAAAACATGCTAGAGAGAGAGAAGAGAATATTGGACAAAAAAAAATATTTAGCTTATATATAAAAGCACAAAAATGATAATTATTTTTGTAACTGAATAAACATGTGAAATTTGCTCATAAAATTCTTTGGATCCATGTGTAGAACATGTCATCTAAAGCCATACATAGACTTGTTCTACACATATATACATGTACATTAAAAATTGGACATACATAGTACATATGACCGTAAACTGTGACCGACAATGTATAGACATGTGCAGTGGAACCTCGGTTTACGAACGTCTCCGTTTACAAACAATTCGGTTTACAAACACCACATTTTGTTTCGAATGTATAGACATGTGTAGTGGAACCTCGGTTTACGAACGTCTCCGTTTACAAACAATTCGGTTTACAAACACCACATTTTGTTTCGAATGTATAGACATGTGTAGTGGAACCTCGGTTTACGAACGTCTCCGTTTACAAACAATTCGGTTTACAAACACCACGTTTTATTTCGAATGTATAGACATGTGCAGTGGAACCTCGGTTTACGAACTTCTCCGTTTACAAACAATTCGGTTTACAAACACCACATTTTGTTTCGAATGTATAGACATGTGCAGTAGAACCTCGGTTTACGAACGTCTCTGTTTACAAACACCCCATTTCGCTTCGCTTTACAACGTATTATTTGGATTTACATTAATTGCAATGGGAAAAAGGGATTCGGTTAACGAATTTTTCGGTTTACGAACAGTGTCGAGGAACGTATAAAGGCGCGTCTCCACCAAGACGTACATACACAATTTTTGAAAGATATGCAAAAAAGTTTGCCTTCAAGGTTTAATTGTTTCAGCCGCCATTTTGTATGTATGATCGTGTATGTACGTACATTTGAACGATCACTGGGGAGGCGGTCTAGATCAAAGGGGGAAAATGTATGTAGTCAGCTATTGGTTAAATAGAAGCATCAATCACCCACGTGTGACCACGTGTACATTTACACACATGTTTTCCATTTATCGGTGGAGACAATTACACATACATTTTGTACGTACGTACACGGTCTGAGTTGTTTTAATTCGTGTTTATACGTACATTTTTTATGTAACGTCTTGGTGGAGACGCGCCTTTAAGTTCGTAAACCGAGGTTTCACTGTACAACCAAAAAATATGAAACCTTCAAAATATTTCTTTATTCTCGTTTTTATCATTCTAACTCTAATTCAAAAATAACTCCTTTTTTATATCGAACGCCCATGAACTCGTGCACGCGTGCATGCATGCACGTGTGCACGCGCGCACGTGGTGAAATAAACAATAATATGAGGCTTACACCAAGCATTCGATTCCAGCCATATTCCATGATATGGTGACTTGCTCCTTTAAGTGATTGTCTCCCCATCTTCGTATTTTGATTTGGTGATGATCTGGAGCCTCACCCAATTAAAGGCTTCCTCGAGATTATCAGAGGCAAAACCTTAAGCTAATTTGCACTAAGCTTAAGATTTCTGTATTAATACGTTGCCACGCACGCATTTAAACCCCCCTCCCCCCTTAAATTTCCTTCGCATCATCCCCTCTTCTATGACACGAGAAAATAATTGGGGGATTTTTGAAACCAGTTGGATATGAAGTAATTTTGGATTTTTGGGATTAATTTCGACGCCCTCCTCTACTTGCTTGCCTCGTGTTATTTCACACTTGAAGAGACTGACCCTCAGGGTCCTAAAATGGCTTCTCTTATATAGATAACAAACGACTTAAAACGTCCACACGATGAAAACAACATCATGAAAGTCAAGATTAAACCCTTCCTTTACTCCATCTATACCGATACCGATACCTATACTCAACTATTCAAGAATTAAGGGGGAGATCCAATATCTAACATTATATATGAAAATTGTATTTGGTAGGGGTTTTAGATTTCAAGGTGTTCACAAAGTACACAATCATAAAACATCTTACTCGATCAATACCGATACCTATACCTATACTTGACTATTAAAGAATTAAGGGGGAGATCCAATATCCAACAGTATACATAAATGAAAATTGTATTTGGTAGGGGTTTTAGAATTCAAGGTGTTCACAAAGTACACAATCATAAAACATCTTACTCGATCAATACCGATACTTATACCTATGCCAATACCTGGCTATCAAATAATTAAAGGATACATTCAATACTTAACAGTAAGCATAAAACTGGTATTTGGTAGGAATTTTAAACATTCAAGGTGTTCACAAAGTACACAATGACAACAAATCTTACTCGATCAATACCGATACCTATACCTACGCCTATACCTATACATATACTCAACTATTAAAGAATTAAGGGGGAGATTCAATATCCAACAGTATAAATGAAAATGGTATTTGGTAGGGTTTTTAGAATTCAAGGTGTGCACAAAGTACACAATCATAAAACATCTTACTCGATCAATACCGATACCTATACCTATACTCAACTATTCAAGAATTAAGGGGGAGATCCAATATCCAACAGTATATATGGAAATGGGATTTGGTAGGGGTTTTAGATATTCAGGGTGCTCACAAAGTACACAATCATAAAACAGCTTACTCGATCAATACCGATACCTATACCTATACTCAACTATTCAAGAATTAAGGGGGAGATCCAATATCCAACAGTATATATGGAAATGGTATTTGGTAGGGGTTTTAGAATTCAAGGTGTTCACAAAGTACACAATCATAAAACATCTTACTCGATCAATACCGATACTTATACCTATGCCAATACCTGGCTATCAAATAATTAAAGGATACATTCAATACTTAACAGTAAGCATAAAACTGGTATTTGGTAGGAATTTTAAATATTCAAGGTGTTCACAAAGTACAAAATGATAAAACATCCGACTCGATCAATACCGATACCGATACTTATACCTATGCCTGTACTCTACTATCAAATAATAATAGCGTGCATTCATTACCTAAAAGTATACATCAAAAATGGTATTTGGTGAGGGTTTTAGATATACAGGGTGTCCACAAAGACCACAAAAGGGAAAAATCACTATATCGATTATTAAATAAATAAAGGGCACATTCAATACCCTACAATTTGGTATACACAGGGACAGGGTGTCCACAATATATCTACAAAATGTATATATCCACTGTTGCATGTACCTACATACAAATTTCTGATCAACAAACAATTTAAAAATGATACTTTTTAATAAATTGTTGAAATTGTTTCGAAACAATTATGTGGACACTCTGTATACTGTAAAATAAATATACTGTAGGAAGTAAGAATTCAATTTTTGGTCCACTGATCTTTGCAAATGCTCTTTTTCTTAAAAGATAAAGAGTGTTAAATTGCCCATTTTATGCATTGAAATCAACGGTATTTTCAACATCGCGCCCAATTCAAGATGGCGTCGATTGAATTTGGCAAACCTAGTGAATGGCGCTTAACTAGTTGCATTTGTGCTAAATGGCTACATTTTACTTGCCATTTGTTCGCCTGATCAATTTTCTCCCCCATCTATCTTCAGACATCTCAAATCTCGCACAGCCTCGAGGCATTAAACGAGATTATCGTCTAGACGATACTTTCACCACCCGCAAAGGACCTGTTCGCACGCGACGAGAAAAGACTTAAGACCCGTTCTGGAGGCAGGGTCAAAGGGCATCAACTCTCACACGAGTGGGGATCTCAAAGTTAGATTAACAATCGCTTGAAAATATCAACATCATGCAGGATGGCAAAAATATAAACTTCACATCTATAAATGGCCATATCTGCGAATTTACGACCATGTCCATATATGGTCATACACGTTTCATCGATATGGACATATCTGTGGATGGATGGACATATCTGTGGATGGATGGCCATTGATATGGACATATCTGTGGATGGCCATTGACATGGACATATCTGTGGATGGGTGGATATTGACATGGGCATATCTGTGGATGGCCATTGACATGGACATATCTGTGGATGGGTGGATATTGACATGGACATATCTGTGGATGGATGGACATTGACATGGACATATCTGTGGATGGATGGACATTGATATGGATATATCTGTGGATGGATGGTCATTGATATGGACATGTCTGTGGATGTATGGTCATTGACATGGACATATCTGTGGATGGATGGATGGATGGACATTGACATGGACACATCTGTGGATGGATGGACATTGACATGGACATATCTGTGGATGGATGGACATTGATATGGAATTATCTGTGGATGGATGGACATATATGTGGATGGATGGACATTGACATATTTGTGGATGTATAGTCACTGATATGGACATATCTGTGGATGGATGGGCATTGACATAGACATAGACAGATCTGTGGATGGATGGTCATTGATATGGACATATCTGTGGATGGATGGACATTGATATGGACATATCTGACTGTATGGACATTGATATGGACATATCTGAATGTATGGACATTGACATATGGACATATCTGTGGATGTATGGTCACATACATTGGCAAGACATAAATGCCATATAAATGCCCAATTTCTGACGTGTCCATATATGTGCTATAAATAACTTGTACACTCGACAAACTAAGGAAAATTAATGTCTAAAAATATGAATTCTTCATTCATAATTCTGTTCACGGTTCGTCGAGACCGACTTTTTTTTCGTAAGAAAACAACTGAAATAAAAGCAAAATGCGTTTGATTCATAGCACTCCATGCATCATTCTGATCCCAAATGCATCAGATTTAAGCACAAAACAAGCTGGTTTTTAAACGAGAAATATTGCAGGTGGACGTGTGCATTTATTTCAGGCGCAGAAAATAATATCCATTAGAAAGACAAAGTTGGAAAAATAATATATCGTAAAATGTGGACAAGTTTTTGGATTTCTTTTTTAAGGAATTCTGAAAAAGTGTTCAATTACTAATATTGACCCTACACTGAGCACCTGGGTGGAAAAGTTGTGTGAGCCATACTTGGCATTTGAAGGGTCATACATAGCCATGTATGGGCATACTTGGCATTTGAAGGACCAACCATAGCCATGTATGGGCCATACTTGGCATTTGAAGGACCATAATAGCCATATATGGGCATACTTGGCCTTTAAAGGACCAACCATAGCCATGTATGGACCACACTTGGCATTTTAATTACCATACATAGCCACGTATGGGTCATACTTGACCCTTGATGGACCATAGATAGCCATGTATGGGCATACTTGGCATTTTAATTACCATACATAGCCATGTATGAGCCATACTAGACATTTGAAGGACCATACATGGCCATGTATGGGCATACTTTTCCTTTAAAGGACCAACCATAGCCATGTATGGGCATGCTTGGCATTTGAAGAACCATACATAGCCATGTATGGGCATACTTGGCATTTGAAGCACCAAACATAGCCACGTATGGGGAATACTTGACCCTTGATGGGCCATAGATAGCCATGTATGGGCATACTTGGCATTTGAAGCACCAAACATAGCCACGTATGGGGAATACTTGACCCTTGATGGGCCATAGATAGCCGTGTATGGGCATGCTTGGCATTTGAAGAACCAAACATAGCCACTTATGGGCCATACTTGACTCTTGATGGGCCATAGATAGCCATGTATGGGCATACTTGGCCTTTAAAGGACCAACCATAGCCATGTATGGGCCATACTTGGCATTTGAAGGACCATACATAGCCATGTATGGGTCATACTTGACCCTTGATGGGCCATTGATAGCCATGTATGGGTCATACTTGGCATTTGAAGGACCATACATAGCCATGTATGGGCATATTTGGCCTTTTAATTACCATGCATAGCCACGTATGGGTCATACTTGACCCTTGATAGGCCATAGATAGCCATGTATGGGCATACTTGGCATTTGAAGGGCCATACATAGCCATGCATGGGCATATTTGGCATTTTAATTACCATGCATAGCCACGTATGGGCATACTTGACCCTTGATGGGCCATAGATAGCCATGCATGGGTCATACTTGGCCATTAAAGGGCCATACATGGCCATGTACAATTATTAAATCCACCAATTTTAAAATGCTGAGTAAAATCAGTTATTAATCATTGAATGATTAAATCCACTTTTTAAGTACAAGTAGGTTTTTAAATCAATTCAAAGGGGATTGTTAATCCTAACTTGC
Organism: Julus scandinavius; assembly: GCA_034696685.1. Lineage (NCBI taxonomy): Eukaryota > Metazoa > Arthropoda > Diplopoda > Julida > Julidae > Julus > Julus scandinavius. The sequence goes on along the minus strand of JAQGAE010002947.1, from coordinate 9,694 downwards.
TGTCTTCAGTCACTCCATTTTACACTAGTCTCCAGCATGATAAATTGGCCACCAATTTTTTATATAAAAATGACACGTGTATAAGGAAGCACGAAAATAGTTGACAACTACTCGATCAATAAAACCGATAAAAGCACACAAAAAAAAAGTAGAAAACTTTTTATAAAAATGCCAAATAATGAATAAGCCAAGATTTCGAAAAAAAAATCTATCACAATGGCAAACAAATTACAAAAAATGTGATTAATATTAAGATTAAACTTCAATTAATGTAGGTTTTTAAATGTAAAATTTGTTAAATATAAGGCACTGTGAGTCACAAAAAAGTAGAACCCAATAAAAAATAATCCCAACTTCGTGAAAAATGCTTCGATTTAAATGAAATTTGGCACTTATATAGTACAATATTGTAGGAACAAAAAAACATGTTCTGGACATGTGACAAATCTCGGATTTTTTCATTTTTCAACAAGACAGTGCGCCAGCTCACTGTGCTCGAAAAACAGTTGAACTGCTGGAACCGGAAACGCCACAGTTCATCGAACCCAAAAACTGGCCACCAAACAGTCCGGACTCAAATCCAGTGGAATTTTGGAAGTTCTCCAGGAAAAGGTTTACAAATCGAAGATTAATAATATCGAAGACTCCAAACTACGAATTATGAAAACTTGGATTAAACTCGACCAGCGTCAATCAAAGAATGACGCGTTAGATTCCATGCTTGTGTAAAGGCCACCGGGGAGCATTTGAGCAAATTTATAATTATTTTTTTGTTTCTACACTATTGTTCTATGCAAGTGCCAAATTTCATTTAAATCGAAGCATTTTTCACGAAGTTGTGATTTTTTTTTATTAAGTTCTACTTTTTTATGACTCACAGTGTATTGTAGCGCCATCTATCGGATAATCAACGTGCACGTGCCCCAATACAGCTATACATGCACATGTTATATATATGTATAGATATGGCGCATCCCATGGTTTGATGTATATTGATTTTGTCGATCTAATGACAACAACAGACAGGCGAGGCATATTCAAGAGATATTTTAGTTTTTAATTGGATCAAAATCTAGCGTGGATACAAACTTCATTCGCTGTGGATTTTAGGAAGCGTATTAAACCTACTTTAGGCACAGATCGATTTAATATCACATATTGTATATATAAAGTCTAATGTAGGGTATTAAAACAGTACATCCATATATGTAGAAATTGTGGACAATCGTATATGCCTTCAGCAATTTCGTACAAAATAAAAATCGATTACGTTCAATGGACTTAAAAAAATCATTTAAGACAAAATTTCTCAAATTTCTGTGGAAAAAATTGGGTTTATCTTACATCATATTAGTGCAATTTATATTGATATTAAAGATGGAGAGGGATACATAAATTTCAACCAAAATATATTCAGTGAAAATGCATTTAGGGTGAAATAGTTACATATGGACATGTAAGAATCATGTATAGCCATGTATAAACCATATAAGAACAGCTAGATAATAGATGAAAATTTGTACATTTCTGATTTTATTTCTATTATATATTTCGATCTAGATTCGCTTCATTGGAGAAGTAAGGGAAAATAAAAATAGGCCCTAAGTGGGGAAAAAACCCTAAGAAATGTATATACAAAAAATGAAGGGAACATTTGCTATTATTAAATGCGAACAATGCAATTCAAGTTTATCTGCTGCCATTTTCATAGAAATGTCTCATAGAATTAGGATTTTTATTCGGTTAAAAAAAAAGCTAAATTATGCTTTTATAAAAGAGTATCACCTTCCATAAGCGAGGCCCTTTTCACAATTGCTTATTACCATGACAATAGACGCTCTTTTTGTGCCACAAATTCGCAAAAGCTTTCCTATGCATCTCCTGCAGGTGTATATATATATATATATATATATATGGAAAAGAAATGACGGAAATAAAGTGCATTTGCCAAATATTACAACAAAAAAATCACCACAATTCGCCACAAAAAAAAGTAGAAACCCAATTTAAGTGTTTTTCGATACATTTTCAGGATTTTATGGGCGACCCTTTTGTGTGATAGTGGACTAACAACTACAAGAATACTGATTGTCAGCATAATTTATAAAATGAATACAAATCTGAGTGGAACAGAGATGTATGGACACATATGGACTTTTAGACCATATTAAATCACTGAATGGCCATATATAGCCATGTATATACCATATTTACCAATTGAATAGCCATATCTGCATCATATCTAATCATCACTAAATGGCCAGATTTAGAAATGTATACACCATTTTTAAACTGAATAGCCGCATAAACATCGTATTTAAACACTGAAGGTCCATATATAGTCATGCATAGAACATTTGAAAACATATGCTTTGAACAGTCACGCATAGCCACACATAGCCATGCAAACACCTCATTTGAACATTGTAAATAGCTATGCATAGAATATTTATCCTTTAAATTTAGCCAAATATATATGCCATATGATCACTGAATGGCCATATATACCCATGCATAGAACATATGCTTTAAACAGCCACATATAGCCATATATAATCATATTTAATCATTGAATGGAAATATATAGCTATGCCCATGCAAAGATTTATGCGAACACATACAAAGTACACCCATACCCCGCTTTACAGCCTAAATATGTTCTGGAAAAGTTTGGCTGTAAACCGAAAAAGTCGTATAACGAATCAATTCTCTGCATTGTGTTTAATTTTTTCCCTTCTTAAACGAAATGAAATCCATAATTCGTTTTATTGTTATCCAAATCCGAACTTGTTTGTGCAAATTGGGGTTATTTATCAAATTTTTTAGCCACTTTCTTTAATTACAGCATTTTTTATTGGTCGTATAACGAAACATTGTGGGCCGTAAATCGAAACAGTGCTATAATTAAAAAAAGGCCGTTATAGCGAAAGGCCATATAAAAAGCAGCTGTATAGCGAGGCTGCTATACAGAATAGCCAATATCCTAACTGCTGAGCTCTCCCATCATTCAAACCAATCCCCCTTAATAACCTCCTGTCTCTTGTCTTTATAATGTTTGGTATGTGCTCTTTAACCTTATAATCCACAAATGTAAACACTTCAGGTGAGATGTGCCGAGTCATGTGGTGCCATTTAAATTCACTTGGTACATGCACATGTATGGCTATACATGGGCCATACAGACAACAATATTGCACATACTATATATAATGACCATACATGTACACCCATGACTCGCCTTACGGCCTAGATATGTTCCCGAAAAGTTGGCCATAAAGCGAAAAAGCCATATAACGAATTAATTCTTTCTGCATTGTGATTTTCATTTTTTTCCTTCTTAAACGAAGTGAATGTATTGTTAGCCAAATCCGACCTTGTTTGTGCAAATTGGAGCAACTTCTCACATGTTTGGCCAATTTCTTTAATGACAGCAATTTTTTGGCCGTATAACGAAACATCGAGGACCGTAAATCGAAAAAGTACCATAATAAAAAAGGCTGTTATAGCGAAAGACCGTATAAAGAGTGGCTGTATAGCGAGGTATAGGTGTACTTTTAACTCCATACATGTCCTCTTTCCAATCTAGCCAAACATAAAATGGATTAGGCCCATACATGATTTCTCCCACAGTCCCACCGTGATAAGTTACAACAAATGTGTGTGATATAATTATCGAGAATTTGGTCCTTAAATTCTGTTCGAATTTTGCATTGTACAAAAGTAAAAAATGCATAGGAAATTGCAGTTTTAATTAAAATTTGTTCATTAAGTAAAACCGTTTCACAATAGAAATTGCAACGCTATATATAAATCTTGCCTATAAAAATATCTTTTGCTCTTTTTTTTCTATCTTAGGAAATTTGTGGCATAGAAAAGTTGAAATTGTGTTTCTGTCAAGCATTTTTTTCTTTCTTCATTTTCTTTCTATTATTTGTCTTTGACAATGGGAAGAACAAGCTTTTGTACTTAAAAGCCGATTAGGAATAACAAAAGCAAACATAAACACTGCATTCAAGTGTTAACCTAAGACGAGGCCACGACTCTTAATATGAAATTTGAATTTCACATTCACTTCTTATTCACTTCTGACACGTTGCCAATAAAATGAAATTTTTATAAACATCTCTTATTTACAAATGCATTCATCTGCATTTTACTTTTATGCACTTTTTTTATCAATTATTGTATTATTTTTATTCATATGCAATGAAGTGCTTTTCGTAAAATCAAGAATTTACATATAGAGTCGATAGATGGCGCTGTCAATGAAGGTGTTCCTTCATATAAAGTAGATTGAGTAGGGAAAACAATGATGTTGTAACTGTGTGAAAAATAATACATGTCTGAAAACATGTATGGTGTTCAAGTCCATGTAAATGTATAAGAAAACATGTATACTTCAGTTCTTGCACAAATTATTAATATGGAACATGTTGAAGCACATATATGGACAACACAACGTGGAACAATTATACATGTTTAAAGACATGTATGGACATGTATGGTGTTCAAGTCATATATAAGAAAACATGTACTTAAGTTCTTGCTCAAAGTATTAGTATGGAACATGTTGAAGCACAGACATGATAAGTGCATATATATATATATAGACAAAACTGAATGTGGAACAATTAAACATGTTTAAAGACATGTATGGTGTTCAAGTCCATGTATATAAGAAAACATGTATTTGGGCTCTTGCTCAACGTATTATTATGGAACATGTTGAAGCACAGACTTGATAAGTGCGCTTGTATAGATAATACTGAATGTGGAACAATTATACATGCCCGGAAACATGTATGGACATGTATTAAGTCCACATATATAAGAAAACATGTATTTGGGTTATTGCTTGAAGTATTAATATGGAACATGTTGAAGCACAGACATGATAAGTGCATATATATAGACAATACTGAAAGTGGAACAATTATACATATTTAAAGACATATACGGTGTTCAAGTCCATATGTATAAGAAAACATGTACTTGAGTTCTTGCTCAAAGTATTAATATTGAACATGTTGAAGCTCAGAAATGATAAGTGCACTTATATAGACATGCCATAATACTGAACGTGGAACAATTATACATGTCTGAAGACATGTATGGTGTTCAAGTCCATGTATATAAGAAAACATGTACTTGAGTTCTTGCTCAGAGTATTAATATGGAACATGTTGAAGCACACAGACATGATAAGTGCACATATATAGACAATACTGAACGTGGAACAATTACGTTTAAAGACATGTATGGACATGTAAGGTGTTCAAGTCCATGTTTATAAAAAAACACGTACTTGAGTACTTGCTCAAAGTATTACTATGGAACATGTTGATTGGTGGTCCAGAGAAATGTATTCTTAAACTGAAGCATCGTCCGTAAAGAGAAACAACATGTGGTGTTCGTAAATCAAAGTGTTCGTAAACAGAAACGTTCGTAAACCGAGGTTCCACTGTATTTGCATGCATGTATATGGCCTAATCGGCCCTTAATCGTCTAGATGTCAACTATTCCACCTAATCAGCCATTGACCTTTGAATTGGATTTTTTTTTTTTTTCATTTCCGTTTTGTTGAAATTTTTCAATTGTCCAATCTTGGTCCCATATCTGCTTGAGTGTCCATCATTGATAAGAAGGTGTTAAATGGAGGCCCTTAAATGAGCACTCCTCTTTCTATATGGTGGAGTGTTCGATCGTTAACCCCTGTTCAATTTCTATTTCCAAGTGCCTGCCTCTAATTGGCATTGGATCCTCAGTAGGCCATTATTTGTTTGTTGTGGACAGTGGCCAGTGGCCGAAGCGCCCTCGTCCATATCTGGCGTTTAACACGCGCTGGCAAATTGCCTAATGGCCAGTGATTCATTCGAAAACTTTCCTCGTACATCTTCCTACATATATATGGACCAAACCTCGTGTCCATCAACTGCTAATTTACTTCCCCCACGGCGTCCATACAATTTCAAACAATTAATAATGGCCCTAGGAATTAAGCTCCCTGTATCCTACGATGGACACCGAAAATCACGTGATCAAGCCACTCGAGCCGTGATTTGGGATATACATATACTATGGCATTTCATGGAGCACATATGCTAAATGCATGTGTCCATATAAGCACATGTGGACGTGTGGAAAATGTGGTTTTATACACACTTTGATATGGTTTCGGATTGGAAACTAAGATGGGTATTTATGAAAAATGACATAAATGGACATATCAGAAATTGGACATTTTTCCATAATTGGTCATTTATGGACATATCAGAAATCGGACATTTTTCCATAATTGGCCATCTATGGACATATAAGAAATTGGACATTTTTCCATAATTGGTCATCTATGGACATATCAGAAATTGGGCATTGATTCAATAATTGGTCATTTATGGACATATCAGAAATTGGGCCTGTTTCAATAATTGGTCATTTATGGACATATCAGAAATTGGACATTTTTCCATAATTGGCCATCTATGGACATATCAGAAATTGGGCATGTTTTAATAATTGGTCATCTATGGGCATATCAAAAATCGGACATTTTTCCATAATTGGTCATTCATGGATATATCAGAAATTGGACATTTTTCCATATATGGTCATCTATGGATATATCAGCAATTGGACATTTTTCCATAATTGGTCATCTATGGACATATCAGAAATTGGACATTTTTTCATAATTGACCATCTATGGACATATCAGCAATTGGACATTTTTTAATAATTGGTCATCTATGGACTTATCAGAAATTGGACATTTTTCCATAATTGGCCATTTATGGACATATCAGAAGTTGGACATTTTTTCATAATTGGTCATTTATGGACGTCAACTATATAAGTCAAACTTTCTTGATTTAAGTCAAGTTTAGTAAAAATTTATTTTACATTTTCTTTGAAAATATACTGAAGAAAACTTTTTATAAGAAAACATTGATATAGAATAAAGTGCAAGTTTTCACTTGGCAACATTAACGAAGAGAGCCCCTATGAAAGACTAAGCCCAAAACAAAAGGGCTTTTTCAACATTCTTTTGAGGAAAGTTAATTGGGCGGATGTCACATCGAATTCCTAATACGTGTCAATTTCTGGGAGGAAAAATAGTTCGCAGTTTAGATTTAATTAAAACGAGATTAAGTTTCGTGTTTCAAAGCCAATTTTCAGGAGATACTTTTCCCTCTCATATTTATAGTAGTATTATGCAATTGAACGTGTCTTTCAACTATGCCGTCTATGCCAACATTTTACACAATTAAACTCCAACATTGAAATTAATTGAAACAAAATGTCAAGCGACAAACAGGATTTTAAGAAAAGGGGGAGGAAAAAAAACACATTTAAAAACTTGAACAAAGAAAAAATTCCAATAAAATACCAATACTTAATTAATTAGTCATTTAATTAAAATCGAATTAAAACAAATAAGCCAACTAAGCTATCTTATATGAAACTTATGCACTTGTACAGTATGTGGCTTACACATGTACAGTCATTTGTATGGATAGCCATATAGACAGCATACATAGCCAGGGATTGGCCAATTATAGCCATGCATGGACCTTATTTAGCCTTTGAATTGCCATATACATGTACAGTCATATGTATGGATAGCTACTATCATGACAGCATGGATAGCCATATAGACAGCATATCTAGACTTAATTGACCATTTATAGCCATAATGGACCTTTTTAGTCTTTGAATTGGCCATATTACAGCCATGTGTATAGATAGCCATGTAGACAGCATATATATAGACTTTGATTGTCCATTTATAGCCGTGTAAGGACCTTGTATAGCCTTTGAATGACAATGTATAGCCATGTGAGGACCTTATTTTGCCTTTGAATGGCTATTAACACGTACAGCTATATGTATCGATAGCCTTTGAATGGAAATTAATAGCTATGTGAGGACCTTATTTAGACTTTGAATTGGCCATATGCAGTAAGCCATATGTATAGATAGCCATATAGACACTAGACAGCATATCTAGACTTTGATTGGCCATTAATAGCCATGTTTGGACCATATTTAGCCTTTGAATGGCTATTAACACGTACAGCCATATGAATGAATAGCTTTGAATGGAAATTTATAGCCATGTGAGGACCTTATTTAGAGTATATTGAAAACTGAATAGCCATTTATAGAACATATTGACCACTTAATAGCCATAGATAGCCAAACATGGAACATATTAAAGACTGAATGATTACATACTGTCTTGAATAGAACATGTTATGGTCATCGTATTTGGCCATTGTGTCCACATATATGAAATTAATTTACAGTATGGACCAGTTTAGATCCAACTTCGCCGACAAACATTTCGCCGACTTCCAACTACGTCGACAAACATTTCGCCGACTTCCAACTTTGACGACAAGCATTTCGCCGACTCCCATCATATCCATACAATATTTTTATTATAATTTTATTACAATCTTATTTGAAACCCACTTTTTACACTAGAGTAAACAACCAGTCGGCGAAATATATTGCCGACAAAGTGGGACGATACTCAACTTCCACATGTGCAAAATACGCCTTTTCTTTTTCTTTGTTTTACGAAGAAGACCAAAAGTTGATCGTCTAATGAAATTGGATTTTGCTCATATTTGCTTTGGTATAAGAAAGTTTGTTACCAAGGTTTTCTTATTTATTAGACTTTATTGGAATGCAGCAGAAGAAGGGTCTATTTATCCAACCCTAATGCATATCAAAAGCTGTTTATCCATCCTGCTCATTCTTGTTTGTTTAGATTTTCAAATTTTGCTGAATTTCAAAGCAAACAAATTTGTTATTAGGAACTTGTCATTTTGTCCTCGTTATTAAATGGCTCATGTCAAATACATTGCATACATATAGGACTCGTACACTCTTGCCATATACCTAACTATATTTGAAAATATACAATATATACTATGACATAAGTATAATATAATGAGTGAAAACATTATATAATCAAAACATGGCACATATACGATACATCTCTGTACACGTCCATACATGTCCGTACATCTCTATACATGTCCGTACATCTCTGCACATGTCCATACGTCTCTGTACATGTCCATACATCTCCGTACACGTCCATACGTCTCTGTATACGTCCATACATCTCTGTACATGTCCATACATCTCTGTACACGTCCATACATCTCTGTACACGTCCATACATCTCTGTACACGTCCAAACATCTCTGTACACGTCCATACATCTCTGTACACGTCCATACATCTCTGCACACGTCCCTACATCTCTGCACACGTCCCTACATCTCTGCACACGTCCCTACATCTCTGCACACGTCCATACATCTCTGCACATGTCCATACATCTCTGCACATGTCCATACATCTCTGCACACGCCCATACATCTCTGCACACGTCCATACATCTCTGCACACGTCCATACGTGTCTGTACACGTCCATACGTGTCTGTACACGTTCATACATCTCTGCACATGTCCATACATCTCTGCACACGTCCATACATCTCTGTACATGTCCATACATCTCTGTACACGTCCATACATCTCTGTACATGTCCATACATCTCTGTACATGTCCATACATCTCTGTACATGTCCATACATCTCTGTACACGTCCATACGTGTCTGTACACGTTCATACATCTCTGCACATGTCCATACATCTCTGCACACGTCCATAC
>JAQGAE010002946.1:0-16098 GCA_034696685.1 Julus scandinavius | reverse complement strand
GACCCCTCGAGAGGGGGTGGAAGTCCCCCCTCGTAGGCTAAATTCCCAGGTAGGTGTTGAAGGCCCATCCCCTGGCGAAGGTGTTAAGCCCTCGTGCTGCAGAAAAAGGCCAACGTTAAAAATCAACCAAACAAACAAACATTAACCTCAGATTTAGCTAAACCTTTATTGGTGCAACCGGCCCTTAATAACGTGGTAATGGTGTAGCCTACCTGCTGGAACAATTCTTTGTAGAAATCCTGAACACATGAGCAAACTAAATTTTCATCAATTCAAGTAGTTTTCTTGTGCAGTCCTTACACATTAGTGATGGTCACACAACTGATTCTATCCATTCAAACAATTATTTAAAAATATGCGTTTCCAACAGATTGCAAAATTAATTTCTCGAATTCTTAATTTCGCGCCAATTTCTCAAGATGTGCAAATTGAAAAGTCGTCCTTCAATATTGTAAACACTTAGTTTTTTTGAGTATATAGAAGTATCTACAATATCTTGAGTATGTTACCATGATAATAATTAATAGGGCATGTTTACGCCCTGCAAATAAAGTCCTCAAAAATTTGCTAATAAATGCTCACTAAGGGCCGGTTGCACCAACAAAGGTTAAGCTAAACCTAAGGTTAACCGTGAGTTAACTAGGAAAAGAATTGCACCAAAGGAAGTTAACAGTAGGCCATTGGTTAACTTGAAGAAAAGTTAATCCAGCTACTAGGCAGGGTTAACCTAAAGTTTACAATAAAAATGGAGGTCGAGTCAGATGAAGATATGCTGTTTATGGACTTCATGGATGATGTCTACCAATTTACAAAGCATGTGACATTAGGGGCCGTCCATAAATGACGTCACGCACTAAGGGGGTCCACACATTTGTGACGAGGGGGAGGGGGTGTTTAATAAATGTGACGTCACTTCAAAAATTAAAATGCGTTTTTTTGAATTTTTTGATTTATTTAATGATAATGTAACCGTTTTCATTTTGTGGCATACATATTATTGATTGTTATGATTCTATCGCCATTCTTTTTTGTTCTAATACAAAGTTTCAAAATAGTTTTTTTAGCTATAAAGGGGAAGGGGGCAGAGCTTTTTGACGTCATATTTGAGGGGTTCTGACTTTTTGTGACCAAGTGTGACATAGGGGAAGGGGGATATCAATCTGCCAAAATCGCGTGACGTCATTTATGGACGGCCCCTTACCAACATCACATCCATTTGATGACTATGATGATGTCAAATTTGGAGCACGTCTCTGGTTAAGTAAAACGACCTTGTTAAAACTACTTGCTCAAGTAAGTTAAAATTCCTGGCGGCGGCAGGTTATCTACAGATTTGCTAACCTCAGGTTAAAAATCCATATAGTAAAATGGTGCAACAAAAACCGACTAACCCTGAGGTTAACTCGTGGTTTTATATAACCCCAGGTTAGCTAACCTTTTATTTAACCTTTGTTGGTGCAACCGGACCTAAGGATGTACATTTCATACTTTACCTATTTTTATTTTTTTATTTATTTTTTTTTGGAGGAAATTCATTACATCATCCCATTTTAGTTGTTAGCTAAATTACGTTATATCGTTTTTGCTTTGTAAAGTAAAATGTTTGCGCAATCAAGTTGTTGAAGGCTAATCGACTTAAATTTCCATAATCATTAATAGGATATACGTACATATGGAAATTTAAAACATCTTATCTATGAAGGAAGCCGATTACCAGATTTTACATTGTTTCTTTAAGTAATTTTGATTAGATGTAATAAATTATTTTAACCAAGTCACTAAACGCTTGTGTTCATTGACGTTATCTTATAACTCTATCGATTGAAAAATATTATGCCCTTGTACCACATCATATTAATAACTTCCAGATGTGGTTAACACATTCCCCTATACATAGTTCATTGGTGGCAATGACCATTTTGTAGATATATACCCTGAGGAACTAACACGTGACTTGTTATTGTCCTATTGACAGGGTCTGGACACGAATGATTTATCAAAATTATCTACTACATAGGTTAAATTTCGAATTATAAGAACTAAAAGTCTACAAATTTCAGAGCATTTAACCCTAAGTGAAAATCATTAAAATTACTGTTTTTTTGTTCCACCCTGTATATCATAAGTTGGTAAATTTAAAACACTTTTAAATTTGTACATTAATTTGATTCATTATATTATACATTGTTAATAAATTTCATAATCGCATCAATAAATTAATGGAATGACACTTTTTATTGACATTGTTTTCATAGCAGCACAAAAATCCTCGGTTTCAAGTTATATCACAATAATTATAAAGGTCGCGGAGAGGAATTATTAAGTTATTTGGAAAAAAAAAATAAAAGTGAAATTCTGCAGACAACACAGAAATAAAGATGAAAAAAAAATGCAAAACAAGAAATGTTAATTCACCAAAGAATCTCAGTCGCAGATTCTCAAGTTCAGGATATAGTTTTAAACATTAAAGTAGCTTGTAAATGCCAATATCGATGAGCATGTGGGCATTTCAGTGAAAATTCACGCAAAAGTATATAGGGAAGCCTATCCCATAAACACCTGACTAGTTAAAAAAAATCAGCATATGTTTGAACACCATTGTGCAAAATTGGTGCTACTGCACGTTATTTTCGAATTTTTTGGAGGCAATTACCATACAGGTAAAATCCATATCGGAAATTTGGTAAAATTACCTCACAAAGTCAATCACATATTCGAGGGAAATGCTATATAGTAAAGAAAGGAAGAAAATAAAGAGCATAAGATCAGAAAACTGAAGAATACAAAGAAAAAAAAACTTTCATAGGAAAGTTGTAATTGCACACTCGTTCAATTTACACGTGTATATGTACACAGTATACCTCTATAGTTGGTCTATCTTCATTCAGGGGCAACATTCGGCAAGAAACTTGTCAGAACTAGAAAAGTTTCCAAATAAATATGCCTTTGCCGAATCACATTCATTCGTTCATTTAGCATATACAAGTACTTTATATACACACGGGGAAAAGCACGCTCACAACACGCTAAATATAATAAGAGAACGTTTCCAAACGCCATGCTATGTGGTTAAACGCAATTTAAACTAGGCTCAATAAGCCAAACTCGAAAAACTGGCAAGAATTTAACACTGGCCATCATGGCGGCCAGTTTCAAACTTTTGAGCAGACACACTTAGGGGGGCGCTGTTGATTCGCGCGCGCAATTCATCAAGGGAAAATCCCAGCGCCTACAGCATGATACTGCTAATGTTAATAAAAACTCTTTGCTATATATCTATACTGTATGTATATTTGCGTGGGGAAAGTGATTACCCAGAATATATTTGTATAGGAGGAGGACAGCGGCACAAATAGGATGATTAAATTCTGAAGGAATTTTGAACTTTGAATTCCTTCCTAACTGCACGGAACCAGGGCGATGTAACATGTCAACGCTTTTTCATAAATTCAATCTATAGGTTTGGAAAAACGCGGGTTTCCATATTTACCAGGAATTGAGAGGAAATGCGCCCTAGGAAGCGCTTGCAACTTTACTAGAGCTTGGGCTACCCCTAACTACAAATGTTTTTGCGCCTGGGATACATTAATACTAGTGTATAGTTCGAAATTTTGCAGTAAACGTCTAAACACATTCTATCCCTTACAAAAAAGAACTCCAAAATCTACAGACAAATATCACTGATTGAATCCTCGTGAATTCTGCTAAAGGTATATTTCCTTGCCGACAATGTGGAAAATTACTTTTGAAACTCTACAGATGTTTTTCGAAGAATTGTTGTAGTTATACATAAAATTTGTCCTCTAAAACTAAAAGGTACCCCCTAACTTTTTTACACGAATATTGAAACGTGTGGACATCCTGACTTCTGATCAAATGTACATGTGCACATTAACTGCATTAAGAAATTTAGAGAACATTTACAGGTTAAGATGACATTAAATTTGATCACAATATCGAAGAATTTTTTCACGGTGAACACATCGAGACATACGTTTTTAGCAGTGCGATCTGTAATACGTACATGTACATTGCTCAGATTCAAAGTTAAGTCCAGTAATTTCAAATTGTCCTGTTTGATTGGAAATTTACTAGGTAAACATTTTGTTAAAAATTTCCTGCATATTCTATTTTATATACATGTACAACGATGGCATTTACCACCAGTCATGACAGAAGGATCTTACGGTAAGCGCTGAACTGAAAATTTAAATGATAAGAAAATTGAAAGCTAGAATAAAATTCAAAACAAGAAAGTTTCGTTTCAATCACACTTTGTCCATTTTAGTGCTCAGAAATCAACATGAAAAATTTCGGAAATTTTAAGGTAGTCTTCAGAAGGTAGTCAAAGGATTCTTCAGAAATGAAATGTTCAAATTCCCTGATATTTCCAAGTTTTTAAAACAATTTTCCCTGATCACTAAAAATGCAAAAAATTACCTATGCCAATGCAATTAAATCTTTGCATGTGGTTTTATAAGAAAACAGCAAATTTAGATTAGTTTAAAACTTGAATTCAAAGAAAAATTGCCTTTTTCTATAAATCTCGTAACTTTTATGTTAGCTAATAGATAAGTGAAATAATGAGGCATTTACCTGATTTTTTGAAAAGAAATTTCGTTTCCCTGACAATATGTCCTGTATTTGTAATTTCCCTGACAAATCCAGTTTTTTTCAGATTCCTGTTTAACCCTATGTATTAAGCATTAAAATGATCTAGTTGCAATTAAGGACGTTGTCAGAAACCTCTAAGCATTAGAGCAGTGAATTGCATGTCCAAATGTAGAACCGTGATTTTTGATATTTTTTGCAATGGTATATAGTAGCTACCATACCACTGATCCCAAGCCAAGTAACATTATATATGCAAAACACAATGGTTTGCAAATGTATGTCGGTATGTCGGTTTGTGTAACAGTTCAACGATCATTTTATACACTAGCAATCTTGGAGTTACTATCAAATAACTTTTAGCTAAATCGAATCAAAACTATGAACCTAGACATTTCGACGATGGAATGCATTTCCAAAGGATAATCATAATGTATTAGAATTTCAATTTAAAATGTTAAGTTTACGTGCAATCAGGTCCGGATTATCCGTAATACTGCAGTCTGAAGCCTATAATAGGGTCACTAACCTTTTTTCTAGAAAGAAGCCCAAAACAAGAAAATCAATAATTAGTCTCCCTTAAACATATCATTTCAGCGTAAAAACAAATATAACAAAACATTAGTCTTCATTCTATTATAATTTTTCGAAAACTATTCAGAAAGTCAACTTCAAATTTACAGGTTTAAAATTTACAGGGTATACAATTTCAGTAATTTAAAAGATTTGTTAATTTCAGATTAAATTTGCACAAAAATAATGTCTATAGTAGTAGGAATCTATAAAATATTTGCAAAAAATTCTTAAATATGTTTTAGACTGGGCGACAAATAACTGCTGGATCCCAGTTAAAAAAATTACTGAAATTCCGTTGTTAATATTGGCCAAAAAGTCTAGGGAACTTTATCCGGACCTGCATGTAAATATACTGTCGTTGGGTACCGAGTTAAATTGAATTAAATTTAATCTTAAGATGACTAATTTTACCATTTTACAAAGTGATAAATCCATAGATTACTAAGACAAGCAATTTAGTATCTCATATACTAGCTATCTGTGAATATTATTTATAACTACACATTCCATTGTTAGCACAGAAGTGTACCAGTAAGCAGTTGTCAATGTACATAGTTTGGGAACGAACTGATGTTCAACAGTTTACAAATTGGGTTCACATTTTGGGTCTTACCCAAAATGTCTGCCCTATATCAGTAATTCCATGCAAATACGACGTCCACAATTTGGGCAAGTGAGTAATTTAAGAGGCTTTCGTACTTAGGGAATCCAAAAACGTGGTCGCCCACTCCACCTATTTCTAACAAATATTAATATAGCATCATTTTCTCCATAACAAATAAATTACAATTCATGACAAAAGACCTACAAATTACCAAAAGCCAACTGACGAACTTTAAGCAATAAGTGTTGTAATATTTACAACATACACATGTGAAATTTCAAGATAAACATGACTCTTCTTTACTTTTGCGTAACATTTTTTGTGCCAAAATGTTTTGTTTTATTTTAAAACAATATTTTTTGAAAAAAGAAAAGCACAAGTTTTCACTAGCAGCATCACTTGAGCATAATCCAGCCCTGATTTTCAGGAGCAGTTGAGGGTCAACAATTAACCATTTTGTGGACGTCGTCGATGCATGGTCCCAGAGCGACTTTGAGTCACGGTTCTCCATTTAGGTCACATGTTGGACAAACGCAGAATTTTTGAGGGCCTGCCGTGTAATAAGAAGAGTCAAGACTATAGGGAAAAAGCAAGCGGACCAAAACCAAAAGTAGAACAGGAAGGAGCCTTAGAAAGTAAACACGCTGAGGTTTGGACTTAGTGGCAAGCCGTAAGGTCCTCCTTTGGTCCATCGTCATAAGCTCTGGTAGTCCGGCAGTAGGCCGCTGACATGATGGTCACTGCCGTTAGCCAAGCTGGCCGACGGTGACACGTGGTCCGAAGCGGAAAGCCCCAGATTGAGTCGCGCGGCGTAGGCGGCGTTAGCGCCACCAGCAGGCGTGGACGCATTGGTGGTGGCGATGGCCGCCGCCGCAGCCGCCACGGCCGCTGCCTTGCTGAGATCCGCGTAAATGCTGTGCTGCTCTGCGGCGATGGCGGCGGCGCTGAGGCCACCGTTGGAGCCGCCGCCGCCATGGGAATGCGATGGCGAGTGGTGTGCGTGCGGATGGTGGTGAGGGTGGTGGTGGTGATGGTGGTGCGAGTGCGGGGCGGCCGCCAACGCCGATGAATCCTGGGATGTCAGCGGCAGGATCGGTTTTTGGTCCTCGGATTCACCACTCGATTCATTGCCGCTGCCAGCCGCTTGCGACGAGGCGGCTGAAGCGTTGGAATGGTTGCCGTGAGATCCGCCTTTCTCTGAAGGGTCTCTGCAAGAAACAAAAATGGACAGGTATAAAATAACACAGTTGGAAGCGAGGGAGAAAGGCGATGAGGCACGTGAGGATGGACTACTCAGACTCTACTAAAAACAAGATTTGAGGATTGTTTTATTCAAACAGACCCCAATATTTCGCACATGTCTGCAGTTTTTCAGTTAATTGGGGCCATAGTACATGTGCAAACCCCGTTTTTTAAAACAACGCCTTCTAATTGGCTGGACCTACTGCAATGGGGCTTGTAAAAGTGCTGGAGAAAAAAGGAGGTTATAACTGTTAAACTGCAAGTTGCTATTGCAGTCCATCTTGGCAGGTCTGTGCAAGCTGCATTTGTGCCCCTTTCACAAAAGACTCAACTTGTGGACCTTGGCAGAGCTGCTTGAATTTAATGCGCATGTGCACCATACATGGTCCAAATGCAGATGATAGCCCAACTACACAAGTCAAAAGTGCGTTTGAGTACCCCTAATAGTTCCTAAAGCATAATTCTTGAAAATCATTTGTGGCCACTGTTTGTGAAATGAGTATATTATTTACAATGCATGCATGTAATTACTTTAAAAGTTGAGTGGGATATAATGGTAAATCAATCCTAGCAGGACTTTTAGCCACCAGTTTAAGCCAAAACGTGATCATGCTAAGAGATTTTATGTAATTATGTGTTTATTGGAAATATACATACATATCTAGAACCAGTGGTGGCTCGTACCTACAATTAGTGCTGTTCGTCAGAACGCCAGGGTCGGCACTGCGGGAGAAACAGTGCTCTCTCTCCCTCGCAGCCTGGCGTGCATCTTCCTATGCGTGTATGCGCACAACATTCAAACACCGCGTCGCTGGAACTGTGAAGCGCACAGTTTCATACAAAGATTTTGGTATCTTTTTCATTAACTGGGGATGGCTAAAGAATTAATTAAATAAATTCGAAAGAATTAAAGAAAAAAGGACTCATTATATTAAATGTTATCGATAATATCAAGTGATAGGGGGTGCTGCAGTTCCACAGTGCCTATACGCGAGTGCGCTAGAACATACAGAATTTATTAACCTGATAGCCATTTAATGCTTATACAGTGTGAGCTGTATCCTCATTCTTCCAGGACACTGAACATTTCCTTTAAATTGTACTCTATTGTTCCTGCAAAATTTACGGATTTTTGAACTGTGTAGATGATAATCATGGAAGTTATGATTGACGGTAAAGCACTCCAACTGACATTTATTTTCCGAAGCTGAATCTTAATATTCATAGTTTTAAGATTCATAGTCCAAGCTTGTTTATTTTTTATTTTTTATCAAATATGCAAAAATTACAAACAAACTATAAAAACCCTGTGATGTACCTACACAGCAGGGGTAGAGGGAGGTGGTACGAAAGTGCGGTTTGGATTCATTCAGTTTATTTATCATAAAAGGTTGGTTTTTAGGAAATAACTATATAACCTACATATCGCCCTCATTGTTTCGCAATTACTTAATTCGGCTTGGCACAATGGGCAATCATAAGCTGAATTTATCTATAAATTAGGAATTATCTTTCATGGCACTGGCTGGCCCGACCATAGTTTAGGTTGGCAAGCATCATCGCATTAGGAAATATTGAAAAATTATGCAAACCCTGATGAAATTCTGGGAAGCCAAATGAACTATTTGTATGCCATTTGCGCAGGCGTGTCCCATACAGGCAGGTGTACGCGAGCCAAGACACCAACTCTGTTGAATGTTAAAAGCGACTGCCCGTTGGGACGTTTGGGTTTGGTGGGGGAAAAAAATGCCCCCTTTCTTATCTGACCAGCTCTGGTCTACTCGTGTACCTCAAAAAATTAGGCGTTGCGTTGCAGTGGGGGGTAAAAGGGGTAAAACTGCGGATAGGATCTCTGGTGTTGGGGCGGAGAGGAAAACAGAAACCAGCTAGAATTTAGAGCCTTTTCTTTCAAAACACAATGAACTATTATTATTGAATTTAATTTTACTATAAACTTATTTTTTTACGATTTGTTTTTCTTCCAACTTTTTTTATTACTTCTGACAATGTTCCGCAGCAAATAAAACCTGGTGGGAAACGGTAACATGGCTCCATCAGATTAAGCCCTCCTAAATGTCTAGACTGGAGGGACATATTAATTGCGATGACCATTGTGAACTATGAACCCAATAAGAATGGTTTTCGAAAGCAAATGTCAACAAGGGTCGGCCATTACCACTTTATTTTAACTATATGCACAACTGACCGTCAACCGAATTCATAAATTACATTCGGAATGTGTTATTAAATTAGGGATCATTCAAAAAGGACGTCCCCGAAATTCATTATAAAATTGACCCCATCTTAACACTTGTCCACGCTGTGTCCATTTTATCCCAGATTCCCCTTGTTCCCCCCTCCACCATAGACGCCCTTAATTTTTTTTAAAAGTAGGGTGTCCAGAAACTTTGTTGGAACATACAAAGGCTCAGCCTATAAATTTCCAAGCATCCCTATCGCTGCCAATTCCACATTTTTACAAATTCTTCTGATTAACGAAAATTTCCTGACCTTGATGGAAAATTTCAGAATTACATTATAGTTTAACACAAATTTAAGCATAATTTCCGACTTTACCGAGGTTTTAAAAATTCAAGTACATTTGATACTGGGGTAACATTTCTTTTGTTGTCCCTTTCCCTTTCACTAAGCATTAAAACTCAATTAAGCGGAAAATCCAAAAACTTCAAAATACCATCATTAGTGGACGTTCATAATGGCTCCCACCTCCTCCCCCTGTCCACATGACAGTAGACAACCCCATACCCCCTCTTGAGGACGTCCTTTTTGTATAGCACCTTATGACCCTGGTTTGTTAATTGCCATACTATATAATTTAAGAGTTTTCCACAACCATATGCACATTAGGTATAATAATTATAAAAAGTATAATAATATAATGAGTGGAAATATACCTTGTGGACCAAACATCAGCGCCACCCCACTTTTTTCTTAAATCTTATAGTTATGAAAATTCTGTTAATGCGGTTAATTAGGAAGTAATGCGTGCTTTACCCACTGATGTTGTTAGATTTTTACCTACGAACATTTGTTGACGGAAATCAACATACTCATAACTTGTGACCCGTTACACCTAGGACAAAATATCTTATTAGGAAAAGGAAGAGAATGGTCTGTTTGAATGAAATCAACTGTTATCGTCTTCATTGGCAATTATTTTATTTAAAGTTGTTATAATGGTTTTTTTTCCTAAAACTGAAGGCAACTAAATGGTAGCTACGCTGCTGCACAAGTGGTTGTAATGTGTACAAGTCTGATAGTTATTTGACGTGACAACTAATCACATGTACTCTGTGTCTACTCGTATATACTAAGAGCATGATCATATTGCAATCGTAATCAGTACTCCTACTCATGAGTACAAATTTTCCCAAGTTTGGTAAAAACTAAAAAAGTGCTGCATACTGCCTAATGCCGACCTTGAAAGTCATGTACTCTGGTCAGTCGAAATGGCCGCCAGGTTCAATCAGAGGTCCACGGGGTTCCTCCAATAAATTAATTAGCCCCGATTTGTAAGTGACAGGCAAACATTTCAGCAAAAATTACAGCAATTAGTTTCAACGACGTGTAAAGCGCCACGGTATAACTTTGGCGAATTACAATTAAGTGTCATTCTCGTCACGTGTTTGGTTTACGATAGGGAACTCCCCCTTGGCACACACGGCCAATTTGGTGTGCGAACACATCTCGTTTTCTCTCGCGCGATTTGCGAATGTATACGCAGTTTACCTACCATAAATTAAGGGATAATCTCGTTAATGGTTTATATAGAGGCCATAACTCAGGAGCAAATATGCCTACACGCACCTGGTTAGGAATTTCTGAGGGTTGTAGGGGGAAGGGGGTGGGGGATAAAACGACTGGCGTCTACAAGATAAATGACATTTAATGTAGTGTTGAGTTTATAAACGGCTACAGGACGTGTGGAACAAACCTTTAATTTTCTGCCGAAATTGGCATAATTAGCGTGATTTGCCGCAACGTGACAAACCCCTGGGGGCGCAAACGTGAATTAGGGAAAGGTAGGTGTGCTTTGACACCTATGTATGTTGGGCAACTGGTATACAACAACACGGATTATTTACGGGAGAACGTAAGAGTGGTTAGGAGATAACGGACCTAAAATTCCATTAAAAAGAACAGCCAAAAAAAAAAGGACTCTTGGGGTTAGGCACAAAGTAGTAGAAAACGCAAAACAGCTGCCATTTTCCCCTGTCTAGTTAGCCCAATAAATATTTATTTAACGCCGTATTTCAGCTCACGAGCTATCATTACCACCGTCATTATTATCATTATCACACGGAGGAGACAGGAACGTGATAATGGGAATACTTTTTTTTTTTTTTAATCGCCATTTTGGTATTTGGATTTACGCAACAGCTAGAGGATCTTCCCGCAATAAATTTCACTACTTGAAGAGTAAGCAAAGAAAGATTGGCCTCTTCCGGCCTCAACAACAATATTTCGATTGCCTTCCTTGTGGAATGATGCACAGAAAGTGAAAGTCACGGAAATAACGGATGCAATCAATCAATAAATGGCCGATTAACGCCAACCCCCTACAACAACTTGTCTGGTGTCACTGCATGATGAAAGGTTAGCATACTATAGGAAAGACTGGGGAGCATTGAGACATTTTAATAAAAATACCAGATTTGTTAAGGGCGATTACCAACATTTGAATTGTTGAATTCAATTGAGCATTCAATAACTGTCTTATTAATCTAAAATTGTATGGATATGTTGTTTAACTAAGTGGCTGTGTTTGGAAATTTTACGAAACGAATTCTTTCAAACCTACTGTACAGTTTTTTAACGTTTGCAAACTTTTGTGGAATGTCTCATTTTACCTCACTCCTGAAGTAAAGTAAGAAACTTCACGAATTTGACAAAATTATGCAATACGATTATAACAAATTGTATTTGTCATTGCTAGACTGAAAAACGTAATGTACAACGGAAATATTATGAAATGAAATTATTATACTTAACAAAAGTTACCTTACTGCGATTTCCATTTTTTATGCTAAAATCGTTCAATTTAAATTTTTCTAAAATATTGTTCATGGACACATACAAAATAATAATTATCAAAATTTACAAAAATAACTATAAATTGAAAATTCAAAGCTTGTCCCAAATCAGTCGTCTAAATTTTCCCCCCACGGAAATTGCCCATAGAAACTTAAATTGCATCAAAGGCAATTACATTCAACTAAAACGATGTTTCCACTCATTCTATTATGATAATAGCATAATAGCTTAGGGTGAAAATAAAGTGGCGAGGTAACCAAACATTGAAAATAATAAAAAGTTGTCCAACACTGTGTCCAAGATGAAGAAAAGCAAGTAAACATTTGACACATGGATTCTAAAATTCCTGCGCAGAACTTGTAGTAGCTTTCATGAAAAGAGCAAGCATCAAAAAGTACTAATATACACTATATGAGCACTTTTTTTTAGTATTTTTGCTAACTTCAGAATAATGGTTATCAAAATCTATAATCTATATGAACAGATGTTGTGAAGTATTTTATTTACAGCCAGTTTCAATGTATTCTGCGGTTATCATTACGTGTCACACTATTGGAAAACACAATTTGTAGTCAGTGGTTGTAGTGTATAATTACTAAAATAAAGATATAAGAAGAAAAAAATTAGATAGAAATAAGGGTGTACTTGAGATAATGATGGTCTTCGCGTTGATAACGAATACCATTCACAATTTCTGTTCAAAGCAATTGATGAACTTGAATTTATCATTAAAATCATATACATTTCAAAGTAATCACTTAATAGGATCGTATCGGATGACAGCACTAGAAATTAATTACCCGGGATATTGCAAGGGCATTTATCATGCCACAACGCCACAGAACTGATCACGTGACTAGTAAAATGGTTAGGCTATAAATATTTGGAAGACTTAGGCCTGAGTGCTTGCAGTATACGAAAAACTAAATTGCCTCAACGGTGACGCTTTTACGAGTAACTTGTTCGAACTTGCCGTTTATGATGAAATTTATGATAACATCTTATATAATCTATAGAGTTCCATATGGCCAATTTTGAAAATATTAGTTAGTTTTGGAGCACTACCTCAGAAATCTTAGATACCATAAGAGAATGGAAATTCAATCCATAATGCAAGGGTGTTAAAATGTTTCTACTGAAACAAAGGGTAACATCTTTTTCAAATGTAAAGCATTAAGTTTTACTCTAATGCTTGGATACAAGAAAATATAATTTTTACATGTTTGCACTGTATTGTAAAACTGGGTCTCCACTGAAGGCAACGTGCAACACGCAAACATGCAAACACTATATACACAAGCTTGAAACAATGAATACATCAACATGTTGCTGAATCCTGAAGTGTATCCACCAAATGTTGACAGAAAAAATGAACACATGTGTCCAGTTTATGGCGCTTTTACCATGGCGTGTTTGCACAGCCTGTCAATTCTTTTCCATATTTGAGCACATGGCTGAGCATTTTTGGCAACAAAATAACAAAAACGTAATAAGTTGCCAACTTTTATTCAATATTTGTTTCAGAAAACCTTGTTGCCCATGTTGCCTTCAGTGGAGACCCACCTTAATACGTAATTAATGGCACGTGTTTCCAAATTTGCAAGTAAAATGGAATTGGAAACATCTGTCCAACAAATAATCGAATGCATAACACCATTTAAGTTGTTACAATTAATAGCACTGTACTGTTTCAATTCACATCTGAAAACATATCCTGAATTATAAACACGAGATTCTATACATGTATAATTGGATAAACCGTGTAAGTAGCTAATGAACATGCTGTTAATTATCGCTGCTGCTCAACCTTCAAATATCACTTGATAGTACATGTGAGAAGCACAAAGTTCAAGGAAATATTCGCTATACGAAACGTCAACATTTAGGAATCATTAATAAAGGGCATATTCATACTGAGAGATTATTAGGCCTGAGAAGCAGCATGTGTTACTATTAAATTTCAAAATCAGTCATAAAAGTAGATTAATTTCCAACAACATTGGAGACATTAAATTGTTAAGCAGTGCTGTAATAGCAACGTCGTGTTTTACGATTTCTGGCAGGGTTCAAAAAAAGGTTTCTCCAATAGCTTTCGCAAAAACTGTTAAATGTGATCCAAAGATCATCAATTCATGTTTATGCGCAATATATTTTATTTTAAGCAATAATTAAATGCGAAAGGCAGATTGCTAATATAGGTCAGTTTCAAGGGCTTTCGATTCACTATCAGGATGAATTTCACATCTTAACGAGGCATTGAATTTCAACTTTTAATCAGTGTTGGTGGACATTATCTCTGCTTGGATGAAAAAGTATCAATTGGATCTAAAAATGCAAATTATTAAATTGGCCAACTAATGCCTCGTGCCAAAGATCCAAGCATAATTTTAGTCATGGCTGTTTTCGACAATATTTGTTGTAATAATGAATGATGTATAGTGAGTCATAAAAAAGTAGAACCCAATAAAAAAAATCACAACTTCGTGAAAAAAGGCTTGATTTAAATGAAATTTTGCAGTGTTTTACTTTAATTAGTAGAGAATCAGATTTCCGCGCATAGCAGCTTAATTTTACGTAAATATTATATGTTATATTTTCTGCTGTATGACTCCTTCACAAATACCCAACATTTAACAAATCCGTGATGGTGTCTGTTGGAGATTCTGCACTCGGTCGAACTGGAAATATTACAGAGATGAACTTTTGACCAAAACACTTCTTCTGGACATGAGACAAATCTCGGATTTTTTTTCCTTTTTCAACAAGACGCACCGTGCTCGAGAACAGTTGAACTGATGCAATGGTAAACGCCACAGTTCATCGAACCCAACCACTGGTCACCAAACATTACGGACTTGAAACCAGTGGGCTCCAGGAAAAGGTTTACAAATCGAAGATTAATAATTTCGAAAGACTTGAAACTAAGAATTCAGAAAACTTGGATTAAACTCGACCAGCTCCGGGCTTGTTTAAAGATCATTGAAAAACATTTTATCATTCATTTGTGTTCTTACACTATAGTAGTTCTATGTAAGTGCCAAATCAAAGCATTTTTCACGAAATTTTTAATTTTTTTTATTGGGTTATACTTCTTATGACTCACAGTGTTGAATCACGTAATGAAAGGAGCAGAAAAGATAAAAAAACGCATGCATTTTGTGAAAACCAAATTATGTGATGTTCATATGCATCTAATCTGATGAATCACCACAAGAATCCTTTGCTGTTGTAATTGCTCATCATATACCTGGAAACATTACACATATAAGACAATCATTGCTTCAACATTGTCATGCAAGTAATGGTGTTGGTGGTCGAAACTTTTAACAAGTTTTGTGACTAAATAAGTGTGTTCACAGTCACTGTTCTCTATTTGCCATATAAAGTGTACACGTTTGGCAACCCCCCTGTAATTGATAGCAAACATTAATTATGTTAAGAATGTGCACAATACGCATGTACGTAGTTCGATAAGGGTTGTCCAGTTTGTTTTAACTCAAGTACGCCTAGTCATGCAAGATTAATGGCATTTTTAATGTTTAAGATTAGAATTATATGTTTGCATTTGCTTGGGGATGCCAATCAAATAATCTGGAGTACTAACTTATACTAAATCCTAAATTGGCAAAATGTGAACAGTTTCAACGGTTAGAATTGATGAAATCGTTTTATGAGCGAGATTAACTACATCCATAACAAATGTTAAGACTAAAAACGAAAATAACATTTGGAAAAAGTATATAATGTAATGCAAACAGCCAATTTCGCAGACTCTCATTATTATAATTTTAAATAATTTTCCGATTCATTTTCTGCTTAATCAGGCGTGATTTCGTAATTCCCAGTATTTAAATTCTAATACTATATACTGTGAGCACCAAAAGTCTTCATCCAAACCATATTTTCAGATGTTTATAGCTATAAAATAAAAATTACATTATGAAACTTAAAAATTCTTTTACCATTTCTTTATTGAAGTGTTCTTAACATCATGTAAAAGTTTCAGGTCA
>JAQGAE010002945.1:0-16106 GCA_034696685.1 Julus scandinavius | reverse complement strand
AGACTGATGTCAGCACAGACTCCTCAACAATGGCTAGTGAAGATGTTATTGCCAAAGATGTTTCTGTCAGCACAGACATCTCTACAATGTCTGAAGAAGATAGTGATACTGATCAAACTGATGTTAGCACTGACTTGTCTACAATGGCTGAAGATGTCCTCTCAACAGATGTTTCTGCCAGTACAGATCTTTCTTACATTAGCACAACATTTATTCCAGAAGAACTGGTTTCCATACTGGCTTCTTTAAGTACCGTTGACAGCAATGTCACCGCAGATGGCATTTTCTCTACGCTGACATCCACTTTGTCCGAAGAAGAGTTTACCGATACGGTTGCGGCTTCTACGGCAACGTTTCCAGACACTGAAATCACAGAACTTGTTGGAGATTTAAGCACTTTCATGACCACAATTCCTGAAGATGAAGGCACATCCGATTATGCTGACTTGTCAACTCTAACCACCGTCACTGATGAAGTTACCGAAGAACCCATAGAATTTACCACTCTTCTGACAACCACCGAAGACGATCAACCTCTTAATTGTTAATAAGATCTTCATTTAGTAAGATAAGACCATATTTTTAATTTCTTTTTCATCAGTTGATACATTTTAAGTTTCACATAATGTCTTTAACTACACATTCTATTGATCGTTAAGCTTATTGAAAAGAAAACTTAAGACAGCAGACATTGATTAGGAGAAAGCTAAAGTATTTAAAATACGATGTGAGGATTTTAAAAACGAGTTTTTTAACCACATGTTTTATTATGTTAAATTAATATTTACCAAATTTATATCTAATATCATATCGTAACATATACCTTTTTTAATGTGATGCCACATGATTTAAGACTGTCAAATAAACCAGATGTTAACAAATTTTAATGTATTATATCTAATACTTTTTGTATATCTTTATAAACATTAACTTTGTACAAATTCATCGTCATATAAACTTATAGATAGTTAATTTGCGTTTTTTTTTTTTTTTTTTGTGTGCCCAATTGCAAATGGCGTCTATTATTAATTTTTAACTTGTAGAACGGTCGAGGCATTGTGAACTAGGCATTATAGAACAAGCTAATTTAAATTTTGCCGAATTGCAAATGGCGTCTATAATTAATTTCTAACTTAACAAAACTGATTAATATGAATATTTTTTACTCAATTTTACTAAGCTATAAATGTCAGATCACGTTGAAATAATTTCCCAATTGCAAATGGTGTCTATAATCAATTTACAACTTAGAGAATTCATTAATTTGAGTTTTTTGTCCAATTTTACTAAGCTATAAATGACAGATCAAGTTGAAATAATTGCCCAATTTCAAATGGCGTCTATATAACAAATGTACAACTTGTAAATCTCTTTAAATTGTACTTTTTTAACGCATATTGTGATTGATCACGGGTTTTGCCCAATTGCAAATGTTGCCCCCGCGTGCTGAGAACGTGATCGCGTGCCACAGTTCGAAATCTCGCGATGTGTTCCATTCTGAATTTATTTGTAAAAATATATTTAAATTTTCATTTAATTAACAGTTTTTTCCCGAAATAGTCGCTAAGACCAGGTATTTTTACGTAAATATCACTCTATTGTTATGTTATAA
Organism: Julus scandinavius; assembly: GCA_034696685.1. Taxonomy (NCBI): domain Eukaryota; kingdom Metazoa; phylum Arthropoda; class Diplopoda; order Julida; family Julidae; genus Julus; species Julus scandinavius. The sequence continues at coordinate 14,494 of JAQGAE010002945.1, read as the reverse complement.
GATTTATACTAGCTGAGATTGTATAACTACATAAAATCATGTTACATAAAAACAAATTATATAAAATCCTGTTGTTAAATAATCTAGAATCATTAAGTTTTATGTGCATGAAAATTGAAACATAATTATGTTTCAAAGTCAGGTTATAACCTGACTTTCATGGTAAACACGATCGAATGACCAACGTTGAAAATGCAAAAGATATATTCAATATTTGTAAAGTGATATAGTTTCGTAACTAGCGTCTGTTATCAAGCTGCGTAAACAATTGTAGAGTGATGCATGCATCGAGGCTTCAGTGTTGCGTAGGCCTAATTTGCTAGTGTGTGTACGCTGTAGACGGTGACTCACTTCCACTTCTGATTATTACTTATTATCGCGTGTTTTTAAGGATTTAACTGCCTCCCAAAAGAAGTCCAGTTGAATTTCTAGGATCACATACAGCTATAGATGCAAGAATGGTGGCTCCAGGCGCTGCTTTTGCTGCCCTCGCAGTGCTCATGTTGGCTTCATATCTAGGAGATGGAAACCTATCCAAGTTATTCACAGGCAGGATGAATGTGCCCTTTGTCAACGATTGCGTATGTATAGAGTTGGGGGAAGGTGGCTTTTGGGCCGTTTGGCTGCTGTTACGCCTCGTGGGCCCTACAGAATAGACCGCTAGCTGTACGTAGAAATGAGCTGTTCAGCCAGATATTTGAAGGGACCTAATGGCCACGTGCTACTGCAATATATGCGTGACATTGTTTTTTGGCCCTTTGGCTGCAAGTATGGGCCTTCAAATATATGGCGGAATAGCCTCGGTGTGGGTGCGCAAATGAGCTGTTCAGCCAGCTATATATAGTTGAAGGGACCTAATGGCTAAGTGTCTGCTGCAATGTATGTGCCCTATGACTTTTGGGCCCTTTGGCATCTGTTGACATGTTTGACGGGACCTAACAGTTAGACGTGCTACGTGTGTCTGTTAAGTTAGGGCACCGTATTTTATAGGACCATGAAGTTTTAACGGGCCATTAAGTTTTTTTGTCTGTTTACAGAACAAGGACACAGAGTGTGCCACGAACACTTATCCACCACCTGAAAGGTAACGTTAACGGCTCGTTAAACATTAACGGACGATTTAATATCGATTGGCGCAACTGTATTTTTATTTAATCGGCAGTTGGCACATTCCCAAATTCGTCATCAACCTCGACCTTCCGCCTAATCAACGTTGGAATCAGCTGACGAGTGTTTACAAAACTGAGGTCAACACCATCAATTAATTGTCTTTTAATCGTCGTTTAACCAGCGTTTGAAGTTAAACAAGATGATGTTTTTTGGATTTGTTTTTCAGCTGGGAGTTTTGATTTCTCTTATTAAAAATCTGACCGAACCTGTTTTCAAAGACCATTTGATTAACTTCATAGACAAGCATTTGGTTAGCTAATCGTCCTTTTAATTGAATCATTTATTCATTGGTCGATTAAACAATTAATAGTGAATGTTTTGTGTTTTTAGCCCAGGCTTGTGGAGACGCTTCCTCCCCCCTTTGCGGATGAGATGAAAGGCATAGCGCAAGCTTCGCAAATTCCTCTCGGTCAGTTTGTATTACTGTCTGGTAAACTGTTCCGACCCATACGTGTATCTAACGACTTGGACACAGTCTCAGACTTGATCACTAAAATGGTGTCGTAAACTATCTAGGACTTTAGCGACTGAAGACTGTCTCGAACTTGTTTTGTTTTCTCGTTAACAGGAGAGATTGCCCTTTACAATATTTTCTACGAAGTTTTCACTGTCTGCACTTCTATCCTCGCTCAGACCGAATCGGGTAAGTGGACACAACCTTTAAAACGTTTTCGACTATTTCCTCTCTGTCTCACTGTCTTTGTTTCTTCCGTTGCAGGACAGCTGTTTCATGCCAGGAATTTGGATTTTGGCTTATTTTTGGGGTCAAAATCTTTCAATTTTCTACTAGTTTAAACGATGTTATCAAGTCCCTCTCGGGCCTAAGAGGCCTTTGGGCCCCCTGAACACCCCGCTCATCCACCGCATCCGTTTTCGTTCCAGATGGGATTCCGCGAACAACACGTGGTTGGCCACGGAGGTCCTTCGCAAGATGACCGTTCAGCTCCACTTCCAGCGCGGCGGAGCCACGCTCTTCAAATCCACGTCTTTCGTCGGCTACGTGGGCGTTTTGACCGCCATGAAACAGGTTAGGACTTTTTTGCGCGGCGTGGGTCTCCGCCGGTTTTTTAAACCGCAGAATTGTTCCGTTCTATTAATCCGCGGTTTTTTCCAGGACGCTTTCTCCGTCACCGTAGACGAAAGATTCAAGATTATGGGGGGCTACGTCGGTGAGGGTGCTTTTTTTTTAAAGAAAAAATCTCATTTCCCCCATGCATGTCCTTGCTGGGACCATCGTATATATATAATCCACGTGGTCGTGTCCTCTTTTTCAATCAGGGATCTTGAAGTGGATTTTGGGCTACCGCGGTTCCTCTTGGGTTGGATTCCTGACGCGGCGCCTGATGGAGAACACGACGTCGTACGCGGACGCGCGGAAGCTTCTGTCCGAAACGGAACTTCTCGCTCCCGTATATTTCATCCTCGGAGGAAACAAGTCGGGAGAGGTATAAATCTCGGTTGAGATTACGCTGGGTGGCAAACTCGCTTTTTCTTGCCTTCTGGACTTTTTGTAAGATCAACGAAGAGATTTTCTCATCCTCTCTCCTCGCGTGCTATATCCTCCATCATTCTCGTGTCTCGTCTTTTTGTCTCCTCCCTCCTCTTCCCTTCATCTTTCTTCCATTTTTTGTGGTCATCATCATCATCATAATCCTCTCCTTTTCCCGCTTCCTCTGCCTTTCTTTTAGTCTCCTGCTTAACCTTTTTTTTTAATCATTTCCAATGCTTGTTCTTTTTTTTCTCCTTGTCCTTCTCCTTCTCCTCCGTTCATCTCCTCTTCATCCTTTTATCTCTCCACATGCTCCAACCCTGTCTTCTTCTTCCTTTTCCACTCCTCTTTTCTTTCCTCCTCCTTCTCATCACCATTCTTCTCCTCTGCTTCCTCTTTTTTGTCCTATTTCCTCGGTCCTATAAAATTCCTCTAATCTCCTCTCCTCCTCCTCTTCATCTTATTCTTCTACTTCCTCTTTCCTTTGACTCGTGCGTATGCTGGATATGGGGCTATATCCCCGACATTCCCCACTATGACCTTATTGGTAATCTTTGGAGCATTGATCGTAAACTCCCTCTTCAAAGTCGCCATCCTCATTTTTTCTCTCTTTTTTTTTTCAGGCTAGCGTGATAACGCGCGGCCTGACCTCGGTCGACGTTCTGGACATCGGAAGCGAGAGCTACAACGGCAGCGAGTGGTTTCTGGTGGAGACCAACTACGACCACTGGGAGACGCCGCCGTGTTTCGACAACAGGAGGAAACCGGCCGTGGAGTGCCTCAACGCTTTAGGGCAGAAGGTGACGACGAAATGTTCCGTGCCGTTAACCGGCCCCTTAACTAACAGTTTTCCGTGAATTTCGTTTTCAGAGATTGTCCTTCGAGGGATTGTTTAACGTCTTGTCGACGCGACCCGTTCTCAACAAGGTAACGACCGATGGCCAAACTCGTACTTGGCTTTCGATCAGTGTTTTTTTAAAGATCCGTTAAACGTTTCAGCTGACGACGTACACCGCCCTCATGGAAGTCGCCTCCGGCAGATTCGAATCTTACAAACAGTTTTGTCCGGATCCGTGTCCGGCGTTTTAACAACGACGGGTTTGGTCGTTGCGCTAACCGCCGTTAACTAAAGAGAGCTTTGAGCGGTTGACAGAAGGTATTTTTTGTATCTTAGTTACCCAAAGTTTTGCAGGTTTTTTTCAATTTAAACTAGTTTTTAATCAATTGTTTAATAAAATTGTTAATGTGCAATAAGTTTTTTAAAATTTTATTTCTAATCGTGCTATACGCAGACTGGCACATCAGTGATTATTAGCCAAATACGCGGCTCTAGGTTTGAAAGTAGTCATGGAGTTACAGGATTCCTTACTGCAGACGTTACTGATGTATGCAGAGTGGCACATGTGTGATTAGCGGAAAACATTGTGTGCGCAGATTGGCACATGAGTGATTATTGGTCAAAGTTGAGGCTCCATCTCTGAATGAAGTAACCATAATGGTTCAGAGGGCCACTCGTATGTTGTGTGCTTTGTAAGACTCCGTATGTTATTGATGTACGCAGTATGGCACAAACGTGTTTATTAGCCAAATATAAAAAATCCTACGGAGGAATTACGCGCAGAGAGGCGCACGTTACTGATTGGCCCAATGCGAAATGGTAAAGTTTCAAGAGCTCTATTCAGTACGCCCATCTGCCAGACGCTATATCCAGAGTGCCACATTAGCTGTTATTAGTCCTACGTTTAAATGTATGGCAAATAAACATTAGCGTGCCGCTCTACGTTTAGCAGAAGCCGCTTCGTGTTGCGTTTAATTGTCGATAGATGGCGTTAGTTACCGGCCGCCAAGCGCTTGTCCGTGTTGTTGTTCCGTAGTGTTTGAAAGCTGATTAATTTTAGTGTTTTCTCCGTCGTTAAAAATTAATCCGTAGTTAGTGACGATTAATTTCTAATAATGGATGAAGTGGACAGGATCATCGTTCATTCTCTCAAACAGATCGAATGGTAAGTACTTGCATATTATGCAAACTGTTGTAATGAAAAAAGGGGGAGGATTCGTCGAGAAACCATTGTGGATACTTTGGGCCTGTGTTATTTTGATAATTCTGAAAAACGGTCTAATAATTAGGACCTTAAACGGATCGCGTCAAATAGATTAAACCCTCCTCTTTCCGAATACATCATTATTTCTTCTCTCTGATTAACAGATGAGGAGATATTCGCATTTATATCTGCCCCAAAAGTTTTAAGTAGGGTCTTACGAGGGGTCCTTTGCTTTAGGTCCCTACTTTAAATTCTGCCCTCGTGTGTTTCGATTATGCCGAGTTCCGGAATATTAGGGCACGTGAAACTCGGCATATTCAAAGGTCTTCCCAATGATGAGACTAAGCGTTAGCGATCCGAAAGGAAAGGGCCGATTTTGGAACAAATGTGGTTCGCGACGTCTATTTCTTGTACACTGTGTATCGATGGCGTTCAAAGGGCCGATTACGGAACCCGCGAGATCGTCATTGATGTTTATGAATACCTGTGGTTTTTGTGGCGATTACTTGTGTGGCAAACATTCTAATAACCGCATGTTTTTCTCTCCTTAGCGACATAGACGAGGATGTGGTTTGTTTGTCTCAGTTCACCACAGAGATGATCGTGGAAGCCGTGGTCAAATGTCTGCGCTTCATCAAAGCGGGTTTCGAACTGTCTCACCGCTTGCCGCCGGAAATGACCGCGAGGTTCCGCATCGGATCGGCTTTGGCGCAAGCGTGTTCGGTAAACCACCGTTAAGTATCTAGATGCGGTTATTTAGGGCCTTTTTGAACGGTGATTACGTCCTTGGAAATTAATTGAAATTTAATGACCGATTAAGTAATTGACAAATGTGAAACCCTCCGAAAATAGTGTAGCGGGGTCAATGGCGAGGGGTCGAAGCTTTAATCGATGATTAATTCCTCCGTTAAACTAACAGGACCTCGGCTATTCGTCCGATATCGGATACCAGACGTTCTTATATTGGAGCGAGTCGGATATCCGAAAGGTCCTCATGTTCCTCATCGAAAAGTTACCCAAGGAAACGGAGAAATCGTCTAACGAGCCGTTAGGTAAGTTAATAATCGCAGGTTTAACCGCCACGTACGCATCGTCGTTAACTCTTCTTTCGTTAGGTGCCGGCGTCATACTTAAAAGAAAGATATCCGAGGAAATTAAACGGCAGATTAAGATGCCGTGGTTAGCGCCGTGTTTCCAGAGACTCGACGGCCCGTTAAACCAGGTACGAACATCTCGACGTTAACCCTGACGGGAGAACTTGATCTCAGATTTGTCTCTTTAGGACGTTAAAGAGGCCGTTAAGTTCAAGACGGTGCCGTTGGCGCATCCGTCGCATCTGGAGGATGTAATGATACCTTTATCGAAAGGTTAGTTAACGGCGATTAAAGTAAGCGTTATAACCGTTGGCGTTTGTAATTGCGACGTCTCGTTAACTTTTAACGGTCTCTCTCGTCGTAGAATCCAAGGTTTTCTACAACCGTTACTTGGACGTCGTGACGAACCAACTGACGAGCCGTTATGCGGTGATGAGTTGCCTCAACGGACACAACGCCGCGGAATTATCTCGCGGTCGCGATTTGGAACTCGAACTTAACGAGGATTCGCGCGGTTCTAAACGAGAGGTAAGATTCTTGTTGTTTAAGGTCTTGGCGGCCATATTGGAAATGTTAAGGCGTTAACGGCTCGTTAAAACTAGGATCAAAAACAGAAGAAGCGAAAGCGGATTGACGATAGAATGAAGAGCATAGTTTCCAAGGAGTTGCAGAAGTCGTCGTCAAGTTTAAAGGACGATAATTTGGAATGCGGTTCCGAAACCGCGGTTGCCGCGAAGGACTCGCGGTTCATGCTAACGGAGAAGCTGATATACACGAAGGTTTAACCACGGTTTTAACGGATCTTTTTTATTTAATGTTAACGAACCACGATTAATTGTGGTACTTAACGGTGGTTTTTCAGGGTGAAGAAGAATCCGCGCAACCCATCGGCGGTTCTGCTTCCGTTTACCGCGGCGAGTCCAAAGAGGCACTAATAGAACGCCAGCAGCAGGAGGAAGAATCGCTAAGGTCCCAAATCAAAGAAGTTAACGAGAAGTTTAACGAGGTGTCGTTGCGATCCAAGAAACTTAACGGAGGAATAAACCAGGTTAAGTCCATCGTTATATTACGGCTAGGCCCTAACCATCAAAGGTCCCTTTAAAGACTCCTAACGTAGTTACGGTTAGCATTAACGGCTCGTTAATCCGAACAGCTCGTGGAACAGCTCGCGACTCTGCGGTCGTCTAACGAGGAGCTGAGCAAGGTGTACAAGTTGCGGAAAACCACGTTCGACCTGCTGCCCGATGCGGACGTTAACTTAACGAAGCTCCAGGGCGTCGTGGAAGCGACCGCATCGCGGTTGGTCAACCTCGCGGCTCAGTGGGAGAACCACAGAGGCCCTATCGTGGAAGAGTACAGGAAGCTGAGGGAGTCCAACGCCAACCGCGTGGTAAATATGCGTTCCGTCGCCTTCGATTCGAGATATCGGAAGCCGCGGTTAACGGACCGTTATTTTTCACGCTAGTCGGAGACTCAGAAGAAGCTGGAAGAGATCGTTAGGCTGAGGGAGAAAATGAAGGAGATAACGGAAGAAGCGAGGACCAAAGACGAGATCCACAAACAGCTGGTTAGTAAGAACCACACTCTTAACGGGCCGTTAGTCACTTGGTCTACTTAACGCTCCCTAACTTAACAGATCGCCGAATACGAGAAGATGACGAGGGATCTTAATCGCTCCGTTTACACCAGGCGCATTTTGGAAATTGTGACGAACATCAAAAAACAGGCCCAAGGCATCGATAAGGTCAGACCATTTCACGAGCTTTTACTTTTTCCAACTTGAGTTTCCCTAACCTCGTTTGCTTTTCATGAGCTTTTGTTTTTCCTTTGAGCCTTTGCTTTTCATGAGCTGATTTCCTTTTGATTATCTTGAGCTCGTTTACTCATTTACTTTTCTTTAGCTTTGAGCTTTTTGTTTACTCAAGCTCATTTTCCATTAGCTTTTTTTATTTTCTTCAGCTTTTGTTTACTTTACTTCAACTTATTTGTACTTTTCCTTGAGCCTTTGTTTTTATGAGCTGATTTCTTTTTTATTATCTTAAGCTCGTTTACTCCTTTATTTTTCATGAGTTTTTAGTTTTCTCAAGGTTAATATTTCCTAAACTCATTTTACTTTTCCTGGAGCTTTTGCTTTTTGTGAGCCGATTTACTTTACCAAAGCTGCTTTATTTTTTATTATCTCCAGCCTTTCTTGAGCTCGTTTACTCAATTATTTTTCACGAGCTTTTTACTTTTCTTTAGCTTTGAGCTTTTCTCCAGGTTTTGTTTTACTCGAGCTTATTTGTGCTTTTCACTACCTTTTTTTTTTGTTTTTCTTGACCTTTTTTGATTTTTAATAAGGTTTCTTGAACTTTTATTTTACTTAAGCACAGTTACTTTTCTTGAGATTTTTTTTATTTTACTTCAGCTTATTTATGCTTTTTATAAGCTTATTTGTCTCATGAAAAACTAAATTTTTCATGAGCTTTTCTTTCGTTTACTCGTTTATTTTTCATATTTTTGAGTTTGTCGCGAGCTTTTCCGTTGTACGTAGCGTTAAGTTTAACGAACGATTAACGACTGTGTGGTTAAAGGTTCTGGTGGACACGAAGGAAGTTCAGAAGGAGATCAACCAACTGTCGGGCAAATTGGAACGCACGTTCACCGTCACCGACGAACTCATTTTCAAGGTGCATTTTTGATATCAGATGTTTCAACTTTTAATTGCGGCTACTTAACAAAACGTCTTTCGCTTTTGCAGGATGCCAAGAAAGACAACGCGGTTAGGAAAGCGTACAAGTATCTGGCTGCGTTGCACGACGTAAGGCTTACCATTAACGGCTCGCGCCATCGCTCCACTCGTTAAACTTAACCACACTTTCTTAATTCTAGAACTGCTGCCAGTTGGTGAAAACGGTCGAAGAAACCGGAATCATAATGAGAGAAATAAGAGATCTCGAGGATCAGGTTAGACGAACCACTTACCGTTAACTTTAATCTCACATTAGCTTTAATTGCCCGTTAACTATATGCTTCCGTTAACTTTAATCCTTCGTTAACGCGTTTGTACTTGCAGATTGATAACGAAAGTCAACGCAAGGTTTTGGCCAATTTAGGCAGGATAATGGCCGATTATCAACAGATGAAACAAGAAAACAACGCCTTGTTAACGAAGTTAACCAAGTCCAACTAACGGCCCGTTAACCATGTCTAATCATACCTGCTTGCGCAATGGATACGTGCTCGGGAAACGAGTTAATGCTAAAACACGGTCGTTGCGTGAAACATAATGGTCGATTAACAGCGGAAGAAACAAGAAATGATTTATTAACAAAATTCACGGGCTAACGTATGATACACTTAACGGTCGTTAACCGATCTAGCGTTATCCCGGTGGCGTGGACCAGCCACGCAAAGGGCCCCGAGTCGCACGCAGAAGACTAGCCGCAACATAGATACGGACCTTTCGCCGATTAAACGGTCCGTTAGCGAAAGGGTCCTAAGACTTCACGAACTCCCGAAGCAACTCGTCGGCCGCCAATCCGGGAGACACTGTTCCGCTAGCCACGTTCTTCTCGTAATGTTCCGCGAGCCCTTTGAGTCGCGGGTTTTGGCTCTTGAAGATTTCCAAGAAGCCGTCGTTAAGGTGGTTCCACATCCACACGGTTCGCTGACGGCGGCGGCGGTCCATTAACTCGCCGCTCGCCGTTCCAGTGTTCCGGAACTCCGTCATGGTGTCCCAGACTTCGCCGATTCCGGTGTTTTTTAGTGAAGACGCTCTTAGGACCTAAGAAGACCAAACGGAAACTGATTAAGATTGGATTCTGGATCGGCTAATTGGAACCGCTGTCTTCCCAATTAAGAAGGCCCTAACCTCGTGGATCCCACACGGAACTCACTTTGGGCTTCCAGTGCGGCGACCTCTGCCGTATGAACTTAAGGGCACTCGTGTACTCTCCTTGTATCCTCGTCGCCGCCGGCCCTAAGTCGCCGTCCGCCTTGTTGACCACGACGAGGTCCGTTAGTTCCACGATGCCGCGCTTTAGGGCCTGAAGTTCGTCGCCGCCCGCCGGTGGAATGAGGAGTACGAACATGTCCACCATGTCCGCGACGCAGTGTTCCGATTGGCCCACTCCTGGAACGAAAAGGCTCGTTGAGAACCGAGTACGGTTCCGTATCGAAAGCAAAGGGCCTCTGAAGTACCTACGGTCTCCACCAGGACAATGTCGTATTCGGAACACTCGCACAACACGATGGCCTCGTTAGTGTTGCGCGCAACTCCGCCTAATTTTCCGCGGTTCGGAGAAGGTCTTATGAAGGCGTTTGGGTCCCTAGACAGTAAGGGCATTCTAGTCTTGTCTCCCAGAAGGGAACCTAAAGATTAACTAATCATCGGTTAACGGTTCGTCGATTAACGAGACGACTATCGGTGAGTTTTAACGGGGCGGCATCGGACGAGGGCTTAGGCCCTAACCTCCCGCCATCGCTATAAGGACCATATTAAGGGCAATTTAGTTTATATGTAACTAACGAATGAATTAAACGTAACGCTAACTCAAAACTAGAATTCAGATTGCAGTAAAGGCCCTTTGCACCATTTTCATGCGTGATGGCTAAAGGCCTATTTCGCTCGATACCCCTACTTGACAAAACTAGTAACGGACCTCCGGTTGTGGAAGACGATGGATCGACCGCTAGGACCGCTACTCTGTGGCCCTTGGAAGTCAACATGGTCCCTAAAGCTTCCACGAACGTAGACTTTCCCGCTCCAGGAGGACCTGAAAGACCTATTAAGCAAACAGCCTTTGCACTTAGAAGCCCCATTCATCCAAGATGCCCTTAAGCAGTGACTCTTAGGTCCTTAGACGCCCTATATATACATCCAAAAAGCTATTTGTCCCGATAACTCATAGGGCCTTGGAATTAGAAGCCCCTGGTCATTCATAAAGCAACTTTTAGGTCCTATTCTAGCCTTGCATGCCCTTTGGTCCCTTCAAACAGACCTCTTTGGACCCTAAGGACCTGTTGAGCACGTACTCGTTGACTTGACGATACCTATTCTGAAGGTTGTTCGCGTGGTATTTTCGCGGTCCTTGAGGTGTCTTAGTACCATTGTGATAAGGGCATGGGCCTCTTTCCTCCTGTCCGGATGGGACGTTTCCACTAGTGTAATTCCCTCTGCCAAACAGTTCCTGAGGCCCATCTTCATGCCTTCGAACAACCTGAGTACATTGGCCGTTGGTTCAGGCCCTTCATTAGCGTGAAAAGGCCGAAAGACCCTAAAAGAGACGCTGCACAGGCCCCGAAATTTACACATTTTAACACCACATAATAAGGACAACATTTTGGCTTTCAAGCCGATAAATTTGGAGCAGCTGATTCTACGGGCTAGTAGCTGATGTTCGGCAATGAAGGATCTAACTATAGAATCATACGGTAATTCCTTGATTATCGTACTTATATTCTACTAAATGTCATTTAACAAATGACACAATTTAGTCGATTTAACCATTTGAGTTTACTAATTGGTTATATTTTGATAATTTAATGTCGAAACTTGGTGGTATGCCAAATGAAGTATCAAAAAAGAATACCGCTAAGTGATTCGTCTTTGCATTTCTTGTTTCGTTAGTACATATTTAAATAGTTTAACTCCAGAAATGGACAACATTTTGAGTTCCATTCCTTTTATAATTTGGAACATGCAATCGACTGCCCAGCGGTGTGAACTAGCGGTGTTCGGCAACGGAAAATCTGAAAAATGGTGTATTGAAGGCAAGAAATTCATATTAGTATTTGGTTTACAATCGTGTTCGGAAATGGCGAACAAATTTCCAAACGATTGTTGCGAAGTTTTGCATTCAAGATGTACAAATGGAGCATTTATTCACACTATAACGATGAAAGTGTTATTTAATAGCATGATATCGTATTTATATACTCGAGTCATTATAAAAACACTCGTCATTGAAGTTAGATTCTTGTTCAGAAATACAGAGTTGTTTTCTCAAAAATATTTTCTCTTCGCAAATCACGTGACGGCGCATGCGCAGATTGCGCGACGCTCAGTTTTCAAGGTCGGTCGATGCATCGTGAAGTAGGCATAATAAAATATGGCTGGGAAGCGTAGTTCTTACTGGTACAGTTATTATTAACAATTTTCAATTTTAATCGCTTATATTCATTATACATTCATTGTTGTATTGTTACATTGAACGTGTTGTTGTTGAAATCATTGGCATCTAAACTATTACATTTTCGCATGAAATTCATGTTTAACCGCTAACGTTTGTGAAAATTTACAAAGAGCAAGCAGATGTTCAATTCAATTTCGATGTTTATTCTAGTGTTAGTTTCAAAAGTTGTATTGCGACAATGATTTGTATGGGAGTCAAGTTATCTAACTGATGAATTTGGCATCTGTAGTTAGAAATTTCAACTTGACCAACTGCTTAATATTCTGAAAATCAACATTTGCTAGCTCTGAAAGAAAATTCCAATATTTCTTTCTACAAACTTTAGTCTCTATCAATGCTTTGTTTTTGTACAGATTTTGATACTTGGTTTCAATGATTAAACCAATATTGCCATCACTAGTCCTACGTAGTTTCACAAAATGTCTAAAAAGTGTATTGCTTTAATTACAGTGACTTTTGGATTAAAAATGATCAATTTCGACCACCGTCGCCCGATACATATACATCCGTTGATATAGAAGCAGCAGTCGTAAGATAACATATCTTTGTTAAAAAAGTTTAAATAATTAATAAATTTCAGATATAGATTGAAATAACGTGTCCGCAAGATATAAATCACGATATACATAGCTACGACGCATGTCGCATAACGTACGAAAGCATGGTCTACGAAGTGGCATAAGCATGTTTTTCAACCAGAGTACTCGCTGGATGACGGATGCTTACTATTGGTCCTTTTTTTTGTGCATGCGATTAGACAATGGAATAGCATACTTGGCGATTCTCCTGATTTAGTAAAAATTCAATTTAACAATGACGTCTAAGTCGCTACTGACGTAGGAGCATTCTCCTGCAATTGGGTACGACCACCCCTCCCCTTCCTACCATATGGCATTTATTTGCTCACTGTAGGGTACTGAGTTGAATTGAAGTTCGCCGATCAGATTTATAAGTTTAATTATTCCATCGAACGGTTTGCTACGATAGTGTGCCGAAATATAATTTTAATTATATTTACGACGAGTACAATTTTATCAATGGTTCCAAACGAATTTTTCGTTTATATATAAAGAGGCGAATTAAGTTTTTTCCGATACGTGCTACTCGATCAATACTACAAAAACGTCGAGCCCCACAAACTAAACTTTCAAATTCGTGTAATAATATACTAATTAAAGTCAAACGCCTGCTTGGAATAATTTGTATCGCTCCTGTAAACATTCGACGCGCTACGAAACACTCATGCATGTGCTCGGATTAACGCTAAGGCAAACAGGAAAATGTTCCCCTTCTGAATCGATTCAATTTCGTTTGCAGCCGTCCCGTTTGCAGCCGTGCATCGTGGACATTTGGGAAAACGCAGAGCATATCACGTTGCAGGACATTTGCGCGACTAAAATACTCGCCAACATCCTCTTGAAACGCATCGACGGTGGAGTGCTCGGAGAACATTCTGAAAAGGAAGCGACGGAAGATATTGAAACGCTACAATTGCCGACACTTTTAAAAGATGTCCTTCGGAGTTCAGTCAAGCCGATGATCAAGGACTTAAAGCGTTGGTACGACGGTACAGATATTCATCCCTCGAACGTTCGACCGGAATTCACTTGGCGAGGGACCGTGGACATGGTTAAAACGTCAAAGATGGTCGTTGAAGACGAACGGCAGAAACTGACGATCAGATTCGTAATTGCGTGCTGTTATTGTTTCGAAGAACATATACAGGATCTGATGCTGCTGTTGAGCCGCACGGATCTTAATGCAGTTCGCCACTATAATGGCTTCGAATGTAATATTGTCCTTTTATGGTTGAAAGGATTAAAAAATTCCAACGACACAAATTACGGAGAGTTAATAGAATTGCTGGACAGCGAAGATTTGGAATGCGACATAATCCATTGCTTGGTGAGAAATGCTGATATCGCGATGGTTTTTTTTGATAAATTTCCTCTCGACATTGCTAGACGTATGATTTTTAGTCGCTTGAAAAATCAAGTACGTATGTATAAGATATCGCCTCCGATAATACATCGTATGATCGCGAAACTTGCTGAAGAAGAACAGCAGATAGTCGTTAAAACGAATTGCAAATACATTCTCCTTGCGCATTTGGATTGGGCGTATCGGCGGTCGTTCCTCGATGCGGCTCGCTTGTTCGTCTGTAATCTCCAATATCGCGAATACATGGAGGTTTTACAGCGGATCTTGGAAAATGTCGACTCTTCGCTGAGAAACTGCGAATATGAACGTATCCTGTACGGCTTTTGGAAATTATCCAGCGAATTGGAGGAAGATTTCTTCAAATCTAACGCAGTAATGTTCAATATAATAAATTATTCCAATGTCATTGAACAGGTTCGCGTAATCTTAGTCCAAAGAGATGATTACGCTTCAATAGGACATATTTTTTCACAAATTTCCGAAACTATCCCGATTGCGCGCGGGATTAGATTAGATTAGATTACTCCTTTGGATCGGAGGGTCCAACGATAGACCAATGCACGTTAGTGTGCCACTCTGCAG
>JAQGAE010002944.1:0-16113 GCA_034696685.1 Julus scandinavius | reverse complement strand
CATCGATATTTAACATGCAGGATCATTTTCTGAGCCATTGTAAGCATTTTCAATCATGGGACGAGGAACATCACTGACGGAGTTTGAGAAAGGAAGAATTACAGAACTGTACAAAGCTGGCAATTCAATTAGGTCCATTGGTAAAGCTCTGAACCGATCTCATCATGTTGTTGGGAATTTCATCAATTCCAATGGTGATTATGGCAAGAAAAAGTCACGCGGCCGTCCCAAAGCATTAACAAATCGTCAACAACGGCTTGTTATACCTCATCTATCCTAGTGGTAGTGAGAATAATGATAGCGAAGTGGAAAAATTGATGGCGCCCCCATCGATGCAAAACTTCCCTATCGTTGGTGAATCTCCTCAAAACGTGGGAAATAATTTGAATTTCGAGAGTTCAGATATTTACATTTTAAATTTTGAAATTGAACCGAATTTGGAAATTGATACTCCTATGGAGAACACCGCCAGAGAAAAAGATCGTAAAATTGAAGGGGGGAAAGATTTGGAAACAATTATTGATAGCGCAGATAATCCGTTTCGACACGGTAGTGCAACTTTTCGTAGTCCGAGCCCGCCACCTGTTGCCTGGGGTAATCCTAGCTCACCATGTGTGGCATTGGACAGCCAATACCCATCCAATAACGACACCAATAGATCGTCACCGTCACAAGTAGTTTTGCCATGGTTAGAGACAGTGCCAGTGGACTTAACATAGAAAGTGCGCAATATCAAAATTTTTCAACTATCAACCAAAGTTTTGACCCAATATTCATCTTCACTGGATTTGATACCAGTTCAGATGAATCAAGGAAATCATGATGGTAGAGGGGCAGGTTCGTCACGTTGAAGGGGATCAGCTCGACAATGGGGAAACAACAGTGGTTAGGCAAGGCGTTTTTCGCGGCTGATCTCGCGCTTCCTGGGACAGTCAAAGAAGAAATTTACAGTTCGGAAAACATCAAAACAGGTGCCACTGGACCTTTGATGCATCCCACCAAAGAACAAATCATCGAACTTCGCCGAATCGTGGACGCTTTGATTCTCAACATCCACGATCGAGATGTTCATGGGGACCAAGCACCTCGAAGTTTGCAGGTAAGCTCGTACAACCCGTACAATCCATCGCTTGAATTAGTGTCTCCAGCAACTTTCAACAATAGCGGCCAAAATTTGGCGGACTTGTCTCGACGAGTGGACAACATTGAAGCCCAGCTGCATTTCCACAGCGAAATTATCAGAGATATTAGAGCCCCAGCTTACGAAGCTGCGCAATACACCGCCATACGAGCTATTGCTGAGGACGCCCGCCGTTACGCAGAAGAAATACGTATCAACAGCCCTCCACCAGCTTGGGCCTAAACCTACAATCCACCACTCCACTTACAAGCAGAGTTGGATGCAGCCATTCTTGGGGCACCACGTCCTTTTCAAACCAGAGTATGAGCCACATCTAAAAGAGGAACAGCCCAGCTCAGCAAGCTCCAGTTTCTCTGAGCCCTCTACCAAAAACAGGTCCATGATTGTGCGTCCTACGGTGAAGCTAAAATGCTATGGCATTAATCCTTTCGCAAGTTCAGCACCACTACCACCTTTAAATGAGGCCCCTGGCCCCAGCAACGACGACGTCGCTACCACATCACAGGCAAGTGCTTCACCTGTGCCAACCGTTATCGAACAGGCTAAAGATCAACCTGTTCATGGGGACGTTCTACCTGAAAAGCCAGAGGATGCCGCCATGCCACAGGCATCTGCCACACCTGTTATCGACAACGATGCCGCCGACATCGCCATGCCACGGGCACGTCTTCGATGCCATGGGACTGCCACGTAATTTTGTGTTCCTGGGACCGCCACCTTTCCGAGGAGGAGTACCAGTAGGCAGCCGTGATCCTGCCAACAGGCCCCAAAACGAAGACGAAGACAAAAAGAAGGATGATGACGAATAAACATGATTTGGGTTCGTTTTTGTTTTAAATTTTGTTCTTTTCAGCAGTAAAGTTTGTCAATCTTAAAATTCCATTTTTATGTAGTTTTTAGGCCTAAATTTTATTACAAAAACCTGCATGTTCAAACATTCATGCACCAGATATTTTTGGCATTATAAAAGCCCTGCATAGTCATGTTCATTGCTGATCATTCCTACCATATTCTTACGATTCTTTTATTTATCTTGTTATGCTTACATACTAAAGTTTTGTATTTTTATTCACTTTATATGCAAATTTTACATACATTTGTAACACTAAATACTTGTATGTATAATTAGTTTGCTACATAGATATGTTGTATTTGATATGTTTTTTCATGACGTTTACAGTGTCTGATGTGCCAAATTTATCGTACATTATCTATTGTATTTTATACTTTTGTATGCATGGGGTTTCACAAGTTCTCCTCAGGGTCAGCATTTCATTCCCATCCTTTTGGTATGTTTTCCTTTAGTCTCGATGGAAATACTGCGATGAGTATCCCTAGTTTTCTTACATCATATTTTACTCGAACATTTTAGGCCCTATTACCAGTTCATATTTCATGATGTCTTGCATTGTGCTGTGCGCATTTTTGCCTTTTGATATTCATGGGGTTAGCACAGGTCACAACTATGGCCTGTTGTATGGGTTTAGTCATTTGACCTTTCCAATCGTTTTGGGATTTAATGTATGTGGGAAAGAAGGTTTGTAGCGGGGTTTATTATTTTATGGTGTTGCTTCGGCTTAGACCGTTGTGGGTTCTTATTACTTTTGTGCCGTTATGTGTCCCTTAGGGATACTGTTCACGCTTCACATTATTAAACCTTAATTTGCAAATATATATCATCTGTTGTCTACAGGTTGTTTAGAAACCTATGCCCTTGCCAAATGGTATTGCCACTCTGGAGGTTTTTCGGCTATGGTGGTCTTCGCCTACCATCATTGTCTATGCCGTTGGTTTGGTGCCATATTTGACAGCTTTATTGTACCGTCACTCTTTGAGTTTGAAATTACGTCCTGCCCGTGTTCGGTTTGGAATTCCGGGGGGGGGGGAGGCTTTTGTGACGTTTCATTTATATTTACTATATGAGCTTCGGCATCCAAATTATTTCAAATATTTAGGCCATGTTCATTTGCATGTCTAGTCACAATTATGTCTTGGCACCTCCTCCACATCGCAATACAATCGCACCTCCCTTTATTTATACTCGTGCTTGCCACATCTCATTTGCATAGCCAATAGTAGTGGCATCATTGTTATAATTATATATACAACTATTCAAATCAATTTCTAGGTAGTTATAATTGTACTTCAGGGTTGTCTGAAACAACAAAGCACATGTATATTTAAGGGGATGCAATATGCAAGGAAGGTGGTTGGAAAAACAGTCTCAGGGGAGATTAGATGATAACAGGAGTTGCTCCTGTGACTTATCTTTTTTGAGAATGTGGGAAAATTTAAATTTTACTAATCAAACTATGATATTGATCAGCCTAACATCGCATTGTAGCGATTTTCAATGTCAGGTCAACTAATCTGTAACCTATCCATCGAAATTAAATACCTTGTAATCCAGTAAAGAGTCTGTGGATACCTTTGGTTAGGGTGAACCAGGTATCCAAGGAATATCGCGATTTTCAGGTACCATATCTCAAAGAATAGGGAAGGTGAGACAGGCAGACTGGGTCACCAGGAGGAGGAGACGTCTTACTTACCTGGAAAGACAGAAATAGACACAATTAGTATAAGTCACAAAAAGGAAGGAGGAAACTACAAGGTAATCAGAACTAAAAATACGAAGATAATGAGGTCAGCACCCAACCCTTAGGAGTCAACGGGTCTCAATGGGGCAAGGACCTCCCAGAAGGAGGGAGGTAAACGAGTATAATTACAGCAGAAAACGGACCAGAAGGCATTCTATCAATCGGCTACCATCCGGTCCAATGGTCCCATGCACCCATTCCTTTTGAAAGCCCCCGTGTTTGATATTTTCACCTGTTTAAAATACTGTTTTTGTTACCGTCTAAAAGACGATCCTTATGTTATCACTTTGAATTAATCATAGTTTCCCTGTTCATACTCTATGAATTTGAAATAAAGCATCCGTTAAAGTTCAGTAACATATCCAAGAGACTGTCTACCTTCTTTCGCGCATATTCAGACACCTGCGAGTTCCACTCACCGCTAAGCATCCATCCACCAATGGTGCCTGTCAACTCCAGACCATGAACGCCAACGGACGTACCCTCCGAGGAGGGAAGATCACCTTTACGGGTGAAGACCAGGGAGATGATTCCGGTGAGATGAGGGACCGGGGAGGCGCTCAAACCAACCCGGTAAGCCCTTTTCCGGCCTCTCTCTCCGGGCGGATTAGACCAAAACTACCCGTCTAATAACTGGCGCCTAACAACAGAAATCGAACCACCACAGCCACCGAAGTCACCGGACAGGACGTCTAGGAATACTAATCAAGCATTGTTTCAGATAGACGAACAGACCGGCCTACTTACCGCAGCAACTGTGGATACAACAGGCCCACCACAGCAGGCATTACCCCGAGGCACGGACAGCGAACGTCAAGCTACCATTCGGGTGGACTATGACAAAACCAAGTCGGGGCAGACGACCCGGACCTTAAACCCAGGACCGGTAGTCGTGGCAACAGACACCTCACAGATCCTACTAGCATTGTTGCAGGAAAGCAAGCTAACTCAAGCACACATAGAGCGGGCAATAACACTCACGATGGGAGTACAAGAGGAAGATCCCAACCAGGGGAATGAGACCGAGTCGCGCATCGAGGAGCGGCAGGCAGCCCAGCGAGACACAATAAAAAAAGGTACCCTTCAGGACAAGGACCAGTTCACCCCTTCACCATGGTCCAGCCCCAGAGAGGACTCGAGAGAGGAACACAGAAGCACGGGTCGACCAACGGAGGAAGATTAACAACAGGAACACACGGAGGGAGAGGAGAGATGGAAAATGCCAAAAAGGAGCAGACTACTCTTTCAGAAACCAGTACGCCACGCAGTCGGAGGTCAGAGCCCAACCAATACTGTACCCGCAGGACTGGGCACTGACCAGAACCCAGGACACTCCAAGAGGCAAGAGCATCGAGGGAAGGGAACCAGGATGACACAGGTCCATGGAGGAGGTCGTCAAACTTTTCAAAAATGTTCCACACTTCACGAGGAAACCGGGCACCTTTGACAACTGGTTTTACAAGTACAATGTCATATGCGACACATTACACTTACCGGACGAACAACGGTGGAAGGCGCTGTTTTGGGTGTTCGAGGACGAGGCCTTTACGCGGTGGCAAAATCACCAAGGCAAAGTAAAGTCATTTGCCGCGGCCATAGAAATCATTAAGGGAAGACTCGGATGTATGGAATCCGACACAAGGATCCTATGTAGGATAGCCAACACCAGGCAAACAAGAGGCAGCGGACATCGGAATTCATCGACAAGGTCATGACCATGATCAGGACCATGTCACACGAACCACCGGTGGAGCAGCAAATGCAAATGCTTTACCAGGCAATGCATCCGGACATCACCAACAGATTCCACTACACCCAGGCAGAGGACATAGATGAGCTGTATAACATCACCCGATACCAGGAACGAATACTGAGGGATATGTCGGCGTGGCCGAATGATCAACCCCAGAGCGGGTCACCAAAAGAAGAGAACAGAAGATGGGGTCCTTCGCGCACCAGCGAAGTCCCCAGACAGGGCCAGTTCCGCAACACGGAACGCCCCGGATGGCGGGGTCAGCCAAGCACACGTACCAGGGAGTACCCAAGGAAGCCACCAGGGCTAGGAGGGGAAGATGGACGATCGCAACAGAGAATGACACACCGAACAAACTAGGGTGTCCCATGTGCAACGAGAAAGCCTGCACTCTACACACCTGCCCAAAAGGATGTGGCAAACTAGCCAAAATTAATGTACTGCACGTGTGGCAGCAATTAGGAGATGAATTGGAGTTCGGATCACTGTTGGATTCCACGGAAAGGGACCTGTACCATGTGGAGGTGACGGTACTAAAGGTGCCTATTCAGGCTCTATTGGACAGTGGGGCCACCACGTGCATGGGAGGAAAACCAGTCTACGATCTCTTAAGGGCTATGAAGATTCCCATGATAGCCACCACCAGGATGGTCCAACTAGCGGATCAAGATTCATTGTGGACGGAAGTATTTCTGGCAGAAATCCCGGTGGTGCTACTCGATCAGGAGGTTACGGTGGAGATGTTGCTAATACCGGCCTTTCCGGGTAAGGTGGTGCTGTTGGGAGTAGAATTTCTCAGGAAAGCACGAATCGTCATGGACTTTGAGACACACACCTGGAAATTTAAACCCAGGCAGGCCACAAGGAAGAGCCGAGAAGGAGAAGACGATTCAGCGCTCTGGGACCCAACACCATCAACCAAAAGTCCGGACACACTAGCAACAATAAAGTTCTCCGGACAGGAGGACATCACCCTCCGGGAAAACAAGGGAAGCCGGCTCACCGGAGAACAGAAGAAAGAGGTCAATACATTTCTTATAGAGCACCGGAGTATATTTGAGGAACCAATAGGACCGGCTCACGTCCTATCACAATGGATATAAATCTTGCCAGGGGCAAACCCAGTGACCATCAGATTGTATTCCAGCTCACCAAAAAAGAGAAGCATGTTAATACAAAAAGTAAAGGCCCTGGTGGACAAAGCCTATCTCATTCCCACACGATCGGAATGGGCTGCTCCATCGTTGCTAGTAGCCAAACACGGAGAGGAAGCGGAGTTTCGCATGGTCACAGATTTCAGGGTGTTAAACAAGGTCACGGTACCAGACAAGTATCCACTACCAAAAATCGATGACTTGCTGGCTCGCATTAAAGGAAAAAGATACATGACGACAATGGACCTCACAAACTGCTACTGGCAGATCCCGATAGCGGAGGAATGTCAACAGTACTTCACTACAATCACACCCACAGGCACCTTCTGCTACACCAGGATGCCAATGGGGGCCCGGAACTCAGCTGCGCACTGTAAAAAGGGTGGTAGATGACATGCTGAAATAACTCTCCGGAATAGACGTTGGAATCTACCAGGATGATCTGCTCATAGTAGGGGACGAATTCGACCAACACCTGAGGGAGGTGGCACCAGTTTTTCAACGAATCCAGCAGAAGAACTTCGGATTAAAACGAAAAAAATGTCATCTATTCGCAGACAACGTGAAATTCCTAGGCCACATCGTGTCACAGCAGGGCATTAGCGCCAACCCGGACAAGATCTCGGCAATTGTTGACCTGCCATATCCGGCTAACATTAGGCAGTTAAGATCGTTTCTGCCATCATGCAAATGGTTTGGTAAATTCATACCAAATCTCTCACAAATCGCCACACCGTTAAATCACATACTGAAGAAGGAAGTGGCATTTGAGTTCTCGGACCACTGTAGGACAGCGGTAGACCAGCTAAAGACATGCCTGACGACAGCACCGATCCTTATACAACCAGACTTTAACCAAAGTTTTCGGCTATACACAGACGCTAGCAACGATGCCATGGGAGCCGTCCTGGGCCAAGGGGATGAAAACGAATTCAAGGTGGTGGAATACACATCGAAATCGTTCTCACCGGCGCAGAGAAACTACTCCACCACAGAAAGGAAGGCTTTGGCCGTCCTGTGGGCAGTCCAGAGGTTCCGCAGGTACATAGACGGTCTCACGTTCGTTGTGCACAAAGACCACGCACCTCTGCGAAATATATTGGCCATCAAGGAGCCTAGGGGACGTCTGGCGAGATGGATCATGGACATGCAGCAGTATGTCTTCGATCTACAATACGTTCCGGGAAAACTAAACACCTTAGCAGATATGCTGTCCAGATCTTCAGAGGACATCGAACCAGTAGTACTAATCTATCAATTTTTGTCGCAAGAACAGCCACTGACAGCGCAAGAATATCGGAAACTCCAAATGGAAGATGCAGAGTGCTGTCACATTATCCAGGCGCTAGAAAGCAGAGAGGATACAGGAGAAGTGGAGACAAAAACGTACCTAGATAGGGGGTATCACATTTCCATCGGGGTACTGTACCGGTATCTCACAAGGATCGATTCAGAAGAACCACGATTGGTTGTCCCCAACACACTGAAAGACAGGGTGATACGCTGGAACCACGACGTTCCTGAAGCGGGACACCCGGGGGTCCACGCCACTGTGGCTCGGATTGTCCAAAAATATTACGGGACCGGGCTTCGCGCCCAAGTCAGGGAGCATGTGGCTAAATGCAAAGAATGCCTCAAGTACAAACCCTTAAACCAGGCCGACACCACGCCGATATCCTCCCCACCAATCCCGCAAAGGTACGACATGGTCAGCATAGACCTGGTGGGACCACTACTGGTGACAGCGTCAGGAAATACATATATTTTCTCGGTGAGCGATGGGGCCACAGGGATGGTGGAACTGTTCCCAATGACGGACTCAAGGGCACACTCCATTGCGACCACGTTCATCAACGAAATCTGCCTACGATATGGCACGCCCAAGATGGTAAAATGTGACAACAAACCGCAATTCATATCAGGGGTAATGCAACAGGCAGCCAAGACCATGGGTTTCTCGCTGTAACATGTGGCCAACTATCACCCACAGGCCAACCCGGTAGAGCGCAAACACCGAGACCTGAAAATGAAGCTAGCCGTTGCAGTGGAAAATTTACATGACCACTGGGACGAACGCTTACCGGCGGTAAGATGGGCAATAAACACGGCCCTGAATGCGGCGGCGGGACACTCCATTTTACTTAACATTTGGAAGGGCCCCCCGATCACCGCATGACAACATGACGGCGTTCAACAAAGTGTGCAACGATCCAGCATACGTTAAGAACACCCTCACGTGTTTTATGCAGGAGCTGAACAACACACTACGGGAGGCCAAAGACAATCTGGAACGTGCACAAGATTCCAGGAGAGGGAAACATAATGAAGCCTGCAAAATACAAGACCTCCAAATTGGGGATAAGGTGATTCTCAAAACACACCACAGGAACTGCGCATTGACCAAGGTATCCGCCAAGCTTACACACCGGAGGGATGGGGCATACGAAATTAGCAAAATCAAGGGCCCCACCACCTTTGAAATATGGGATCCATCCATGGCCAAAGTAATAGGTGAGTATAACGCCAAGGATCTGGTACCACTGGACATAGAAAATAAAGAGGGAATGCAGACATCCACCCGTAGAAACACGGTGGGAAGACCACCCAAACCCGTTAACCCGAGCACGATTGGTAAGGATACCCACGACACAGCTATTGGAAAAGTTACAACTGGAATCCCGGGAAGCCACCGACTCACCGGACAATAACGAGCATGGGGTAGGAATACAAGTGGAGTCGGTGACCACCCGCACAGGGAGAATAATACACCCACCCACGAGATTCCAGGCAGTTGTGATGCATGACCTCAGGAACTAAATGGCACGGTGCTTCAGGGACTATGGGACACCAACAGTATTAGCGTTTTGGGAATTCATGCGAGAATTCGTCCTACAACAACGCATCACGGGGACTGATCAGATCTTAATAAATTACCTATGTAGATACGCCACAATTTCTCATTTCTCGGAACTACGGAGCCTGGAGTTTAGATTTCCATTTCAACACAACGCCTCCAGGACTCTGTACTTCAAACTAGGCCGCGCAGCCCACGTGTTGGTAGAAAAGGGTGGCAAAGACACCAAGCAAGGGTCTACGAACATATACTGTCCCCGGCATTCTATAATGACGGATATGAACAGTCGGACGAGGACCTGTTAACCGAATACCTAGGATACGCCGGTTGCCAGGGGCAACTGTCAACTTAAATTTATTACTCATAAAACCAGAAGGGTCGACAACAAAAGAGCTGGACGCGGATTCGCGGACGGATCATAAAACTTTTCCCCACGATGGCGTTATCAAGTCCCAGCACCCTTTGCGCACCAACTACCTCCAGGGTCATAATAGTGGAAACTTTCACACGTGCCACTTGCAAGGAGGGAATCAACAACGCCACGTGCTAACTGCCATCACCAGCCAACAGTTAAAGGATCTGGCGGGATTACGACAATGGAAGCACCAGAAATGGATAACACAGACATGTAAGCAAAAAATTGTCCATCTAAAGCAGTTAGCGTCTTAACTATACCCTCCACGGGCGGAAGATAACGAAACATTTTTCCTTAGCGGCGAACAAGTAGAGACGACCCCGAGCCACCGGTCCCGCCGCACAAGAACCATGTCTACCACGCTGACAAGCACCCGGCCGGTTACTCGCCAACAGATGCCGACCAATATGTCCAGAGAGCAAATTGCAATAAGAGCCAGAGGCCGGCTGAGCGAACAACTTCCCGGAGACGGCGAATGGGAGATCCCCGCACATCCGGCAGAAGAGCAACACAACAACCGGCGCCTACCCAGAACCGAGGTGACCGGAGTCCAAATGCTCACGCAGCTGTACACAATGGTGGACACAACAAGGAATTTATGGGCCGGTCTGCACCAAATGGTGGCGAGCTACGCAAGCGCCGCCCAGGCCTCCAACAGCTCAACCACAGTAAACACAATATTGGATCTGGTGAAGCAGTCGTCTACGGAAGCACTATACTTCCAACAACTGGCCCACTACGAAGCCAAAATGAGAAAATTTGCGGAAATGAAACTAGCAATCAGCGAGGAGGAAAGAAGTAGGCTGCACCAAGCAATGATGAACCAGGAAGCCACCGTGCAGGTTCAGATTCAAGAAGTCACTACCCGGGCGGACACGTTGGCGGCTGCTACACAGACAGACCTGCTCGAAGAAATCCCGATACCATCCGAGGAACCACATCGAGAACACCCCGAGGCGATCCTGCGCCCCCCGACCACACCGGGCAGACGATCAGCCAGCACCACACCATTGGAGTTAATGGCGTCGAGTGACTTGACAACAAGCACCCCTAGCATGGACACCTGGCCGAGAATACCAAAGACCACACAACCGTCAAGCAGGGTCCAGTCGGTATCCCCACTGGAAAAGATACATCAAGAAGCGCCACGGAGACAGCCCAGCACACCCTCACCGGCGAGACGTAGTCCTTCCCGGAGCCGTTCACCTCATCGGAAACAACCGGCCTCCACCATCAGTCCGGTGAATCCTCAATTGATGCTGGAAAGACTGCAACGGGATGCACAACAACGGGGAAAATCCCCATCCTCCGAGAAGGACGAGGAGGAGAGACGCCCCAGGAAAGCAAGAAAGAGGGCCAGCATTGAGAGTCATAAGAGGTCCCGGAGCCCAGAACGCCGCCGGTCAGACCGAAATAGGGAACGGGTAGACCGGACAAAGTCCCCAAGACATCCACCAGCGGACAGAACAGCCAGGGACCCCAGCGACAGTACCCGACCAGGTACCACCAAGAAACAGTGGGAGATCACCAGTGCATACAGCAACTCCATGTTCGTCATGCGGCAGGCACTAATGCACCCCACCCGAGGCACCACCAGAGACCCATCATCTCTGAAAGCGTATCAAGCCAAGAGGGCGGCCATGGCAGCGATCCCACCGGAAGGCACCTACCTACCGCCAAGTGAGGGCGACAAAGACTACACAGCGTGGGTGGCATTAACATCTAAACCACGGCCGGGAAGGGGCCTGGAGGTGTGCTACTGGTGCCTGGAGGTATCCAAAGCCATGGATATATGCTACCATTGGCACAAGGCATACCCCATCCCGGTTCCGTGAAGAATTTCGGCGTGTAATAAGCACCCCACCGGGGAGATCAACCCACAGATAATGGATGTCATGGCGGCCATGCTACATTGGCTGACCGGAAAACCAGAGGATCTCGAGTAAAACACCATCCACGTCCTAGTCTGCACTATCGTCTACAAAATTAAAAAGCTCATTTTTGGGTTCATCCCGCTCCGTGGGGTACTCACCTACTAATGAATCATTTGGGGGGTTTGAGACAGGCAGACTGGGTCACCAGGAGGAGGAGACGTCTTACTTACCTGGAAAGACAGAAATAGACACAATTAGTATAAGTCACAAAAAGGAAGGAGGAAACTACAAGGTAATCAGAACTAAAAATACGAAGATAATGAGGTCAGCACCCAACCCTTAAGAGTCAACGAGTCTCAATGGGGCAAGGACCTCCCAGAAGGGGGAGAGGGAACAGAGAGTATAAATACAGCAGAAGACGGACCAGAAGGCATTCTATCAATCGGCTACCATCCGGTCCAATGGTCCCATGCACCCGTTCCTTTTCAAAGCCCCCGTGTTTGATATTTTCACCTGTTTAAAATACTGTTTTTGTTACTGTCTAAAGGACGATCCTTATGTTATCACTTTGAATTAATCATAGAGTTTCCCTGTTCATACTCTATGAATTTGAAATAAAGCATCCGTTAAAGTTCAGTAACGTATCCAAGAGACTCTGTCTACCTTCTTTCGCGCATATTCAGAAACCTGCGAGTTCCCACTCACCGCTAAGCATCCATCCACCAACGGTGCCTGTCAACTCCGGACCATGAACGCCAACGGACGTACCCTCCGAGGAGGGAAGATCACCCTTACGGGTGAAGACCGGGGAGATGATTCCGGTGAGATGAGGGACCGGGGAGGTGCTCAAACCGACCCGGTAAGCCCCTTTCCGGCCTCTCTCTCTCCGGGCGGATTAGACCGAAACTACCCATCTAAAAGGGGCAGAAAGGCTGGCTCGGAGGGCCTCCTAGGATTATCAACGGACCTAAGGATCGCTCTAGGAAGCGAGAACGTTAAGTACAGCTTGGGGTTATACTCACCGTGTGTAGTGCTACACGACCTTAGGATGACCTGGCCTAAGAAACCGTGAAAAGGTCATCCTCTGAAACTAATTTATCGCAGTCTATGCAAATTTGCCAAAACACTTTCTGTATAAGTAACTATCGCCATACAGCTATCAACACTCCATGTCTGAACGCTAATCAATCGCTCATTTGTAACTAGCTACTAAAACAGGTAAAGCGAGTCGTTAATTAACCAAATAATTGTAAATTTGATACTTACTTTTGGTTCAAAAACAAACTATTGACAGGCGGCCAAGGCGGGAATGGAACTAGAGGGCGTCTGTGACCGAAGAAATCAAACGAAATTAAAAGTGACGAATCAGAGCCCGCAACGTCATCGCAAAACACTCGTCAGGTGTCCCCAGTATCTATGCAATTTACTGTACACAAAAAAGTACCAATTATCGATCAGTATAAAAGACACGTGATCAAACAGCGTCTCTAGCAACGCTGTGGAATGCGTTGCTAAGGTTATGTTTGCATAACTTGAAATGTTGTGTTTGTTTGTGTTTCTCTATTGGGAAGCTGGATCCACGAACGGTGTGAAGATTAATTGCGAATGATGAATGTAATCATCACTTATTTTCTTAGTATGGGTCACTGGGTTGTAATTATCATTTGTGGGCCATAGTTTGACAGACTGAACCGCCATCGTAATATATGGGATTCAGCTTTTAGCCATTTCGTGACAGTGCCGATTGCGGGTGCAGTCGTGTCTTGTTTTTATGGCTGTGCATTGGGCAACTTCACTTAGGTGGCTGGTTAGCCATTTAGGATATATTCCATAGACGCCATAAGGTTTAAAAGCCACCCCAGCAGGACATGCATGTTCTGCCATAAAAGTGCAGGCAGTTTACAGCTGTATGTATAACTGTAGAATTCACTGAATAATCTGTAAAAGTGAAATAATTTTGCAGTATGTTTCATAGGCATAAATTGTATACTTTTACTGAATTGTACTGTATTTTTTCTGCAGTCAAAGTGAAATTTGTTGGAGTTGAAGACTCAAAAACATCCAAGAAAGTGCATTTTCTAACTGAAGAATTATTTTCCAAATAAGCAGAACAAATGCCATACTTTATCAAGTTAGGTGGGGCAGTGGTAACGCTATCGGCTTTTCATTCGGGAGACCTGGGTTCAATTCCTGGGTCATATACCATGACTGTGTTTTCATGGTTTTCCAGCTGCCTTGATAGTTCCTCTAAAAAGTGGTGTGACAGTGTTCCTTACTTTCTTTATCTTTCCTATCACATGTTTGTATGCTAGATATGGGGATAAATCCCCAACATTGTCTGGACTCTCTGGCCTTGGATGCCTTTGGGCCCCTAAACCCCAACCAACATACTCTTAATCGGTACTTGTATCCCTGAGTAAATTACCAATTAAACCAACAAAATAAAACCAATACAAATACCAATTGCAAGGTGGGCCGAGTCTCACAATGCATGTGTGCTTACCAAATGTAATTTCAAATTTGCCTCTTTTAATAAAATGACATACTTTTACTTCACCTTTCTCTAGTAAAAGTGGAGTTGCTTGTTTGGAGTTTAAAGGCCCAAATATAGCAAAGGTGATAGAGGACCTTAATGGAGATAGCCCCATATATGCATACAACTTAGGTGAAGGAAAAAACCAATACAAGAATATGGAAAGGAAGGAGCCTGATTGCGGAAGATTTTTAGAGTAATTATTCCGGTATTTGCCTGGAAACTGCTGAAAATATGCGAAAACCTGTTATGAAAGTTGCCCATGTCGAGAACCGAACCCGTGTCTCCCGATTTCCAGGTGTCAATCCGCCCTGCTTGGTAAAAGTGCAGTAGTTTTGTAAATGTTACTTTCAAATTCTATCATTAACTGCACTATATCCAGCGCCAGCGGGTGAATGAGTTATGTGCTTGCCTCTCGATCCTAAGGTGCTGGGTTAGCTCCCCCTATGGGGCTTCTCACAACAGGGTATACCTAATAATTGGCGCTCAACGTGGGGCCTATCCCAGCCAAGTTCACGTAGGGCAATGTGCCGCTTGGTCCCTGGTTGAGGTCGGCGAGAGTTTTTAAAGATGGGAAAAATTCCTTAAGTTACGACTTCGCCTGAAAACCGAGGTCCCATGTAAATCCCCCTCGAGAGGTGGTGGAAGTCTTCCCCCCCTCCTTGTAAACAAAATTCCAAAGTAGCTGATGAAGGCTCATCCCGTTTAACTCTCGCGTTGCAAAATTAATACACTCATTTGAATAAACAATAAAGTATAGCATGAAATGGTCTAGGAGAAAGCGATATCATCACAGCACATCATTATATCACTTGTTTCTTTTACAGGAATTCTAGATTTATGGCTCTATTATGGACCCAGCTATTTCTTCCAATGCTACCACCCCGAGCGCCCATCAGGCTCTGTCCTTTCCTACAGCTGCTATTTTGTGCCTTGCGCTGGGCTCCTACGTGATACTCATGCTGACCGCATTGCTTATCAGGCACTATTTTAAAACGGTATATGGCCTCTGCACCAACCTTTCACTGGGTGATCACGTAATATCCCGCGAGTTCTTTGTGCGAAGTCGATTTTTTGGTCAATATATTGAACTTCAAAATTGAAATGATAATTGAAAACGACATCAACAGCGTTTTTTGCTCAAACGGAAAAATGTTTTCATTGTTCCTTTGTGTTTGATCATGCAGTTTTGCAGGAATATCACAAGTGACGTAGAAATATGAAAATATTTCTCAAAAACTTTTCTAGTCCAGTGATTCATACATGGCGTTGCCAAATGAGTTGTGGAAAATATGAAACACTTATTTAGTATGACTAGTTAAATACTTTTGCATCTCGACAATTACGTGATAAACCCATATCAAAGTTTGACACTTATCAATTTAAAATAACCGTGGTGATTTTAAATGCAGCATGAACGGGGTTGCACGACATGCTGCACCAACGACAAGAAGTGCTCCACCTGTACGTGTCCCGACTGTCGGGCATGTTGGGGCAAATTCGAAGATGCGATTAAGTCATTGTGCTACTGTGGAAGTTGCCAAAACCTGAAGTGCAAAAAGGTATTATTGCGAACTCGATAATATTTACAATGGAATTTACAACTTCTCTTACCTTTCCAGTTTCAACCACAATTTTCCCTGGGTCCAAAAATATGGGTTGCTAGGTTACAATGGGATCCCACCCACAACTGCTGTATTAGGCTATCGTTTAACCATTTAGGGCCGGTTGCACCAACAAAGGTTAAGCTAAACCTAAGGTTAACCGTGAGTTAACTAGGAAAAGCATTGCA
>JAQGAE010002943.1:0-16118 GCA_034696685.1 Julus scandinavius | reverse complement strand
CTTGCTGGCTTTTGTCTTTCTTAAGATTGTTATATAACAACCATCAATCGTTCTCCACTTTTCAACTGGAAATGTTCGTGAGTGGTTATTCCCCGCCAGCATGTTGAAGTTTAAAATATGTTGAACTCTAAATTTTGGGCACCCCTGTATGCTGGGCTTATAACGTACAGTAAATGCAATATCACACCGTTTTCAAATTTAAGGGTTAATATTTCACAAGTTTTTTGTAAGTAATTAGTAGAAGTAATCCAATCCTGTCCCATTCTTTGTTAAACATTTGCCCATGAATAAATCTTAACCAATATCTGAGCAAATACTCCCAATTTTAATATTAAATGTATGGTTAACTTCGGAGTAAATGCTCAAAATTAATTCACTTCAGATTTCAAATTGAAGCTGTCTTAAGAGTGGAGAGAATATTTGTACTTTCTTTCTTGGCTGTGCTCAGTATGGAGTATACATTTTTACGCACATACACACTATAAATATTTAATGATATAGTAATATAATATAAATAAATGGACAGCCTGTTTGGGTTGGAGGAAATATTTACTTATCCGCGAGTCGAAAACAAGTCCTACGTGACCAAATACAGTCACACGAAACTTTTTTAAATCTAATTATGTAATAGTTGTTCGCACGTAAACAATGTATTTCTTGTTATTCCTGCATTAGGCCTATTTGTATTCCGACCTTGGCATAAACGATATGAAATGTCGAAATCATGTTTGCATGCTGAGCATGAATTTCGGCAAAATGTACTTTTCAGGGCATTCACATACTCAGTACGGATGCGTATTACATTTAAATCGTTTCATCATATTTTTGCGAGAGGGAGAAAAAATGTTCGTTTCTGTAGCGGCTAGGGGGCGTCCGTGGGCGGCTGTCACATTTTGGACATTGTCGTGACTAGACCTGCTTTAATGACTCGGTGAAAAATGTAATTTATTCGCATTGATTTTGTTGGCAAGGACTTCTGCAAACCCCTTTTAATGGCCGAGTTATGATAACACCAAGTTTTCAAACAGATGGAAAAATACCCTAATGTCACACGAGCGCCATCTAGCGAGAATGTTGTGAACTTTTCAGTTGGACAGTGTTTACATCCATTGACGTCATATTCAGTCTATTAATTTTATAAGAGCTTTCGCGCACACATTAAAAAAAATCATCTATAAATTCTTAACTTGGTCCATCTTCTTTACTGTATCAGTGCGGCCTCAGATCAGAATCAGAATCAGAAGTTCAGCACAACAAAGCCGGTAATGGTTAATTTAAAAAATGGCGATGAGGAAGGGTTGTAGATTTTCAGAAAAAAAAACCCACTAGCAAACCAGCCGTGATTAATGGATTTCTTGTGAGACTGTTGTCGTGACTTTGAAATTGGTAATTAACTGACCAAAGCTGACCATGGGTCATTTATCTTAACGTTAATTCTCAGATCTGAGCCACTGCCTAATGCAAAAAAAAAACTAATTAAATACTGCAAAAAATAGTCTAATTTGCAAATGGCGTTGGGGTGAGGGCAGTTTGCATTGGTGCCATATCAATTCACTGATGACCGCTTAACGATCAGAAAATTTCTCAACTAGCTGACCTTTAATTATGTATTGGTCAGTGCCTAGCATCCAACCATTTGTAATTAAGAGGAAATCCTGCTCGTAAAATATTCGCTAATGTTTTTTATGATTGTTAAAGTAAAAGTGTTTGCATTTTGGGAGATAAAAATGATATTTTGTAATGATGCACTTTGCACAAAACAACAATGTTTATAGAAGTGTACATTTCATTACATTTTGCTTAAATACAATTGGTGAATTGTAAGTCAGTTTGGTACAACAGCTTCAACGTATTTTAACAGTCTATGAAGTTAAAAGCATTCAATCATGAATCAATTTACAGTGTATAAAATCAAGAAACATTACTGCCGCCAAGGCGCAAGTTGTTTTTCATTGGACGATTGCCAAAATAAGTTGGCTACATTGACTCAAAATTTATTTTTTGGCTCATAGAGGACGTCAAGCATTATGAATGACTCATGTTGAGGTGGTGACGTCATGCTTCGAAAGTTATACTATATAACGTCACTCAACAGGTTGTATTACGTCACTGAAATCTGCGTTGAAACAATGCCTTTTCGGTGGAAATGTGAAACAGTTGACGTTGTTGACGTCACGAGATGACGTGCTCATCTTTTTAAAATTTCCAACGGCTTTTCCCAACCAAATCTACATCTTGCAAATCAAGTTTTAACTGGTTTCATCAAGTTTTCTTAATTTATAACGCGGTTCAAATTTGCCAGTAATTGCATATTACCGCTTGGAGAATTTCAATTAATGAGCATCAAAGTTTCAAGTTTTACGTCATTGCAAATCGGAATGTACCGGCTTTTTAAATTTGTATTAATTTATTCTATTAGAAACGCCAATTTACAAATTGGTATTTCCACAACTTAAATATGGAGGATGTAACTGAAAAATGTTTTGATTTTTGTACACAGAACAAACGCTATATCTATTTGCTATACACTCATGGGAGATTCAATAACGCTAAACATGGCCAGCGCCATCTATTGGTTACAAAGGGTATCCATTCTATTTCGGATCCCTGCAGCCATGCGTGGGCTTCTCGAATCTTCTTGCCAGTCATCCCAATTTGATAGTGAAAGTTTTCAAAGTAGCAATTTCTATACAAATCGTCCCCTTCAGGCCAAAAGTTCAAACAAACTCCGTTTTCTCTCGCTCGTTATTCATAATTTTTAAGTATTCTTCGTGAAATTCAGTTTTTTCCTCAATTTTTCCTATCTTTTATGTTGAACGGGGGAAAAAATAATTGCCTCAACAATTGGTTTGCTTAGATTTGAATTTTTTCTGTACATACTATAAAAAAAAATAAAAAAAAGAGAGATGAAAGGCTTTTGGGACGTTAGCTTCTTTTTGTTAGCTAAGGATAACAGGTTGATCAAAAGTTTTCCTAGAATAACGAGGGATTAACTTCTGTCTTAATTTGATTAGTAACGCATTTAATTACTAATTTATTCCCGGTTCATAAATCATAGTTTTTTGCCCTTCCCGCGCCGTTTTGTCAATGTAGATGCGTGTGAACCGCCCCATTCACAACAGTGGCCCTCCGGACCGGATCGCACGACATTTCGTCGGTGGCACTCGAGCGACGCGACTATTAGTAAGGCCCTATTGGAGAGACAACACACTTTCCGCTGCAATCCCGATTAGATCACGTGTGAACTCCCCAATGCGAAATAACATCCCGCCGAATCGCAAAACGGATTAGTCACTGGTGTGCTGGAGCTGTTAAAGGGACACGTCACATGCGACTAGTTTGTAATTAGTTTCTAAAGGTTTAGCGTTAATTCGCAAGTAGTTGTCTTTTCATAGAATTTTGATGATGCATTTACATAGATGGACTCTAAACCTGCAGTGTTAGTCTCAGATTGCTTTAATGGGAGTTGGTACAACTGGCCAAAACCCCAATTCCGCCTTGGGCCATTGGCGAATGTTGTGCCCCTAACCGCAGCCGCGGTTTTTTGTTTCTTCTTATTTCATTTCCATAATGAAAAGCCCGTTAAGGGGGCGCTAGTATTCGGCTGTCCAACCACCCCCCCTTTCTCCTTGCTTCGCCCTTGTAGCCCGGGGGAAAAACGACTTGAGATTATGCATAACTTAACCTCCACCAAGGTGCCTTTGGTTTCCCCTTTTATCCCCCTATCCCACCCTCCTCAAATTGCCTCCCCAAAAGCATTTTGGCTTCAGGACGTGATTCTTGTACCAAGACGTTGCTTTTCCTCTTGCAATAACACGAACCCGGGGTTTGCATACAACAGAAACTCCACTCTCACCTTGCTGACCCTCTCTCTCTCTCTGCCCACCCTACCCCTCTTCCTCAGCTTTAAAATGACCATACATTGTACATGTACCAGGTTCGTTTCCAGGCCTCTGCTGTAAAGCGGATCACATGTTAAGGCATGTAAAGCCTAAAAACATGTTCAGAGTAACATTTATTGATGGCACAGTGGTGTCAGGCATAAAACAAATGACATGAAAGTAAGCAATACTGAAGGCAAACTTACAATTTCGTCGTTTGCAGTAGTGTAATTAAATATAGAAAACTCCTTAAATATATGCATATGATTATAGCTGCACATATCTGATCAGATTGAGCGTGGGGAAAAGAGCTACTGTGTATATACATGGTTACTGTATTAACGAGGTACATCTGTATTGACAATGGTTTTAGATGCAGAATGTAATGTTTCCTAATATTTGGGACACCCTGTAAAATACGAAAATGAGCTTTAGTTTTGATTTTTGCTATTATGTGGTGTTCTTGCTATGTATTAGGGCAGGCACGATTCCTGTACAAGACATAATATAGGGCGTCCAGAAAGTGTAAGCTTTATTTTAAGCAATTTAGTTGCATATTTGGAGTAGAACGCTTAATATGGAAAAGAAACACCCTGTATATTGGTGTATATTGGCGTAGATTCACCACGTCCGACACCAAGTATTTACCTGGAATAAATAAATGCTTCATCACGTTTTACAGTGTATAATATGAAATAATGCAAGATGTCCGGAAACATATCGGTTATACGACCGACGAATTAATTATCGCGCACTCTGTACAATGTTAAGTCTATGGGCGAATTACAGGGTGGGTGGTAAATGTGTTATGCTAACTTTTAACGTTTCGTTCGTTTGTAACGAAGTTTTGGTTAGCTAAAACTGAAGCCAGAAAATGTACATAAGATGCTCGTCAGAAAAATGGGAAGTATAAAGGTAATATGCAGGGTGTCCAAGAAATTATAGTTTATTGGCATAGCATACACTGCATACTTATTTCCTCCAGGAAATGTTGGATTTGTAATTCTGTATCTTATGATTTAGTGTTGTGATGATGTAACCGATTTTGATACAATGTGACTTGTTTTCAAGGCATTTAATTTTACATTTCTGAGATGTTCAGTGTTGTGGTGAGTATTTGGCGTTGGTGCAAGAAGCATATTTTGTAAGTTTCAATTCCTACGAAAGCCTTTGGTTTCCCTAAAGTTTGTCTGTAGAATTGGCTGGCATGGTTGCATTAATCATTTTGTCAAAAAAGGAAGAAGGGATCAGACGAAGGGGAGCCAAGGGGGTAGAGACTAAGCCTAATTTATGCTCATTGGAGAGGAAGGTTCCCTTCAAATATGCAAATGAGTTTGGGTAGGTGGCGCGGCGTGCATGGGCGGACCAGGTACACTGACCCTCGCTACGCATTTCGTGTTGCATGATTTCACTTTTATCTTTTGGCCATACTTTTGCGGGTTTTTTCCGTCAAGGTGCGTTCAAGTTTACCTAGGACGTACTATGGAGGGTCCACCCACTTGTCTCGTGCTTTTTTTAACGTTCCAGCGGCGCTCCACCCTTTAACTGTCCCAATGTCGAAGCTGTCAAACCTTGAAATTCTGTTGTCATACTTTCGCTAAATAATCAACACGCAACAACCAATATTAGCATAGACACGCGTGAAAAAGTCCAGTTTCGGACGAGGGTTTCTACGTTTTTTGACACCCTACGTGGCAAGTGCCTTGTTTTTTAAGTTGATTTTCAACCACCACCCTGAACATTAGCCCACTCACATACCCATACAAATTTGGAAATAATAATCGCAACGAAAAATTCGTTATAAGCGGAAATTTCGCACTGCTTAATCATATGCACTAATATATAATGGAATTTTTGGCTACTACAGAGTTCTTTGAAGACAATTTTGACAGTTTACTTCGTGTATATGCAACTTCAGTAAAGTTAAAAATGATATGCATTGGTATGAAAATAAAAGAAAACAGGAACATATTTCAGTATCAAAATATGAACTAAAAAATGAGATATACTACATGTCTTGCATATAACAACAAAAACTTGTTTGCATTTACCACTAACGTGTTGCATGATTATATTGAATATTTCAGAATTCATTATAAAATTCGTGGTTTATAAGCTGATATTCAATAAATTCTAACTACTAGCAGTATAAAACGCATTACCTTGGTCTCATTTGTAGTAAATTTAAAAAGAAAACTATTAATTAAAAAGTGGAAACAAATATTATTATTGTTCTACATGCTATGCAAACTTATAAAACACTTTTTTAAAAAAGCATGTTTAGCGTTTTTGGATAATTTGATATAGTAAATATTTCATAATAATAGGAAACTGTTATGGAATTGATAAAACTTATCGCTATTTTGATAGTGTAAAAAATAAACTTAATCCTGTTTTTTAAATTTTCTAAAAGTTTTTTTTTCTGAGTCCCATGCACATCTAAATTATGGAGGTAAACTTTGCTGTAATTGAAAATTTTATCGCAAGGGAAATTCCCTCCCTGTAGCTTGAATATGCAAAAAAAAGTTTTTACTTACCCTACTTTGTATTCAATCTTTGCACCCATCCTTCATTGTTATGCAAATAAATCTATATTTATCTTAACATATAGATTAATGGGTTTATAAGGAAACTCTTTGAGGCCTGCCTTTTTTCTCGTATTTTTTTTTTTTTTTTTAATATTTCTAGATTTTTTTGTCTATTAAACATTGTTAACATCGATATCATCTCTATATACGTTTTTGTATCGTTATTATTATTAATACTATTTTTTTTCTTCTAAAAATGCATCTACTTTACACAAACTAGCATTTACTTACTTGTTTAGAGATCCCCTATTTATTATAATGCATGTTCATATATTATATTAAAAAACGTGTTTTCTGAGGAAGGGATGGGGGTTATTTGAAACAGGATTTGCATAGATGCAATTTGTTAGGGTCGTGAGGTATTATCATTTAGATTTTTCTAGGTAAAGTCAGGTTCAACCTGTCTGTATTCGCAGTTTTTAAGAAATTTTTTTTAGGAAGTCGAGTTTTTGTAGTAAAAATAATTCACTTTGCCCACAACGTGCATTACTGCGAGGGGGGTCTGAACGATACTAGATACGGCAGAATCAATTTTCAAGTCCGAAAATGTTTAAAAATGCGAAGGTTAGGCAGGGCCATGATTCGTTAAATATGCATGCAAGAAATAGGATGAATATCAAGATGAAATGAATTATTGGCAGTGTGATCCAACCGCCTGTTGGGAACTCCACCCTGCACCAGGGTTGTTTAGGGTTAAGAGGATACGCATAAAGATACACCCACGCTACCGACATGATGAAATCACATTTGTATGGAATTATGCAGAGATACCCTGGAATGGAGCCCCATTCCCGGGACTTTCAGTACAGGGTGTGCCAATGATGCCCACGAATTGGACATTGGTGACACCCGTTGATTCAAGCAGAGTTAAAGGGGTCAAAAACCCTGTGCTTGCAATCATAAAATGTATCATTCAGCCCCTAATGTAATACACAATTAAATATTAAACCAAAGCATAGTTTTACTATTACTGATAATGTGTTCAGTATGGCGTGTGGATTTATAAATAGCGTTCTTTTTTTGTTGCCTAGTTCAGGCGAAGGATGGCGCCACATTTAAACTAAAATTCATCTCCTGATGTTTTAGAAATAAGATTTGATTTCCATATATGGAGTTTGCATAACTTTGAATTGGGGATCATACGTGTGTATATACAGTGTACTTATGCACAGGAAACATTCATCTTTAGAGCAATATCAGTGCTTAATCATGCCAAATTTCTGCATAATGTAAAATAAGTGTTGCAGATAAAATTTGTTTTTATAAATATCTTCATGTAACAATACATGTCGAGAAGTACTATAGCTTTGATAAAATAAATAATATTGTAGCAGTTTCGATTAATACATCTTTGCCTATTGAACGTGATTGACGATTGCTGATGGTGGCGCTACATGCATGGTACCACTATTATCTTACTAATGATTTCTTCTTGCTCCTCCGCGCCACCTTTGTGTCACCCCTGGGCCCTGTAGATCTGATTAGCAATACAACAGCCTAGAAAATACAATCTTGAAGCTGTTAGATCCACGCCCAAAATGCATGTTTGTCTATTATTGCTTTTTTGTTGTTGTTTTGCTTTGTTGATAAAATTTCCAAAATGGAGAAGGTCTTCCAAGTCACTGTCACACAAATATTTGGTCCACAGCAGCTCCACCTTCTTCAGTCTTCCCAAGTTTAGGTATCCAACTGTGCTCCATTGACCATGCCCTTGCAGATTTTTTTATTCGTATAATAATGACATGAAATTCAAAAATATGCACAATCTACAGTTTCTCCACCTTTTTATCTTGAATTCCTTACTGACACTTGACACTCAGGATTGTTGACACTCATAACTGAATATGCACCTGTTGAAATATTCAGACATTTGAATTTTCATTTAAATGTAAAACTTTTGGAATGAATGCCTCAGGGATCATTTGTATAGTAGCCATTATTCACTTTTTAAAACAAAAATCGAGGGTACCTAAATGTACATATTTATATAATTATAATGTAACAATTTAGTTAACAAATGTTTCCTTAAAAAAGTAATAAAGAAGATGATAAAATGAGGATTTTATTCAATTTGGTTTTCAGCTATGATGAAATCTATTCCATGACCACAGCTATTATTTGTGATATTGGTTTTTTCTGCCTGTTAATACATTGACATTAGATAACACTGTGTAGGGTGTCCAAAAAAGTTTGAAATTGTCATTGTTTCAGAATATCGAGTTACTCCAGTCTAGACTGGTACTAATGTCGATTTTTATCATTTCTAGATTTGAAATGGTTTTGCAAAATGGATGCAAATTCTCTGAATTTCTGTTAAAAAAAAGCGTCGGATTTATAGATTTGGTGAAGGGACTAGTTCCTTTTTATTGTTCAGTTTTACTTGCAGAAATTTCTGCTTATCATTTTAGTACAAATGTTTCAGTTTTATTTCGTTTATTTATTACGCTAGTAAAAATCGCTCTTGTCTTTATTTTGAGCGCAGTTAATCTTCGTTAATTGCGAGTTAATTGTTGCGTATAAACAGTCTCTCGATGCAGTACTTTGTATATTTACGAGACTGTGCGTTTTTGGGCCTTTAGATTTATGAATTCATGATCACAAAAGATAAGTTTTTAAATTTATGATAATACGTTTTTGTGGCTAGTGTCGGATTCGTAGAGGTGTTTTTACGCTCCTTTGCCGCCATGTGGCGTGCATTACGTATTGCCAATAATTCATTTTAAATACCTTTTTAAATATCGCAAATGTTGCCAGTGATAAATGAGTTAGTTTGTTTTCTGCAATATTAACTTGTCTCAATGTTTAGTAAACCGAAAAAATAGACGATGAGGCTGATAGCAATGACGACAAAGCAATTGTTTAATATTCAAGTCACGGGATGCAAAATACATTCTGCAGATTAAGTCACCTAAGGTGTTTTAACCATAAATAGTTACAGGGTGATCCACAAAATTAATGAACGAATGCATGAGACTGGCATACTAGCTTCTTCAATTTCTGCGATATTCAAACTACTTAATCTTTATTTCAAAGCCAACTAAAACTAATTTTATTCTTAGATGATCAGCGTTTCCATCAATACAATATGCCATTTGATTTGGCCACTGAATGATGTCACAAAAATGTATTGTCAACAAATTCTGTTAAATTGATTTTAAATTTTGCATTTAAATTTACTTTAGTGTTACTATATATTTAAAACTATCAATTTCTGTCTGAAAATTGTGTAAAAAATAATTTCTTGAAGCATTTAAAAGTACACTTTTCAATATACAGAGGATCATCAAACATTTAAGCTGGATATCCACTGAACATGCACACACCAAACATACAAACCTGAAACAATGAATACATCAACATGTTGCTGAATGCTGAGATGTATCCACCAAAATTTGACAGAAAAACTGAACAAATGTGTCCAGTTTATGGCGCTTTTACCAACTGGTGTCTGTCAATTCATGTTCGCATTTGAGCACATGACTGAGCATGTGCAGTAAAGTGGCAACATTTTGTACCTTTGATCCAGACCGCCCCCCATCCTAAAAAACGTCGTGAAAACATATATCCAATATTTGTTTCAGCAAACATGTTGCCTTCAGTGGGGACTGACCTTAAGAGACTTTTTCCAGTGCCCTCTGCCCCTGCCACCAGCGACCAATACATCTATCCAGATGTTTCATTACGGAAATCCAAAGCATCCACATGCTTATTTTTGAAATTTAAGTTTTTCTAAATATCAATATATTTACATGTAATAATTGGACTTTCTACAAAGCACTACCTAACGAAAAATCATGTTTTTAAAGTTACTTTTAATTGCGAGGGAATTAATTGGTGAGGGTTCGTTCACGTGACCAAGTGGAAAATAAAAGTCAAAAGCAGAGTAAGATATTGACGGCTTGTTGATTACGTTGAATGGTGATGGGTGAAGCGTTATACGAGGTGGATCCAGGGTAGTGATTTTGGGGGGAGGTGATTTCTTATGAAAAAACCAACAAAAAAACAACACATTTTTTTTCTTTTTTAAATTGCGACAGAATTGGTGTAGTATGCTTGTAGGTCTTCTTTGATGAGAAAATATTTTAAGGAGAAAGGGAGAAAAGGAGATTTTGTGCAATTTTCACGTACTTTTACAATGAGCAATGAATATAATATAACCGGAAATCGAGTGGTTACTTCTTTTTATCTCTCCATTGGACCCCCAAAAATAAAAAAAATAAAGTAATTCTTTGAAGAAAAAAAAAAAGCTATATACAGCGGACCGAATGCGAACAATAGCTTTTTATGCATTTTAGGTTGCATGATTACGGTTCCGGATCGTGTGAAGGGGTTGTTTAAGGGTGCCCTGAAACCACCTAAAGCTGGAATTGTAAAAGGGGGGCACATTTTGTACTCTGGGTGTAGGCCCAGGTTCGTTTTTTATCGTATGAGTGAAGTAAAAAAAACAGGGTGTCCTTCAATGTTACCCCATCCTCAAACTTGAAAATATTTAAAATGCTTGGATAAGTGGTCTTTTTTTAATAATCACCGCATGTCAAACTTTAAAAAAATGTTTAACCGCCATCTTTGTGAGCCAAAAACACAGGCTTGGACTTTATTTTTTGTCTATTTTATTACTTCAAACGATCGACGATTTGTGGTGGGTTGTCCAATTTTATATTTAATCGAACAATTTTCATTACTTAATTATAAGACATTGAAGATCATACCTGGGTTACAACTTATCAGGGTCGTCATATCTGGTGAATTTTCCCAGATTTCTTATGTATTTTTGTTAACACGTTACATGTTTATCTCGCCAAATTTCATCGACTGTGGTTGAAGGATCTTTTTTTTTATTTTGCTTATTTATTTTTATTTTAATGTTGCAATTTGACAATTATCATAATTTCGTCTAATTTTCCCCTCTAAACTGTAAAGCGTTCCATTTTGTTACTTTTTACTTATTTAGGACCACTGATATGAAACCAAAATATGCACCTCTCTTAACCCAACCGTAACAACATCTTTGGTAACGCATTTTTTTCCAAGAAAAATTTTGCGAAGCATTTATTATGGAAAACGTGATGTTTGCTTTGCTTCAGTTGACGCTAATCATTGATGCAAAACTGCCAACGGTCAATCATGATGCTGAACATCATTGTCAGGGTCATCGGTTGACCATGCCTATACCAAGTGCAATTCTGAAAACTATTCGTCGATACTTGTTTTTATGGACATGTTTCGATAAACAGGTTTGCCTAAACGTATAGCGTTCACATAAAAAAAGCATTTCGAAACTGAAGAAATGTTTGCTATTCATGGTGCTCCTACCAAGGCACGTATACTATGACCAAAAACTGTCATCTGCTCAAGAAAACACGTGGGGCAATTGGAAGGAGCGCCATGACCAGTAAACATTTATTTCCTTTGATACAGACCGCCTCTTGAGCGAACAGCGAAATGTTTGTTGAAAACACGCTTTTTTACAAAAAGTTTTCTGAAACCTATGGACACAAAACTGGTGAGCAAACTTTAATCGTAAACATGTCTCTGAAACCCTGTTTTTGTTTCGTGTTTGCTCTTAACTTTCGTCCATAACGAATATCTAGTCCATTGTGTACAGGACTGGGATTATCCTTTGCTAATTTTTGTTCAAAAACTAACTTTAGTTGGGTTTCAGTTGAGATTATCAAAATCGCCGAAACCATCCATGTTTAATGTCACAAACTAACTACCAGGGCTTCCATGGGATGACTTTTATGATGTTGTGTTGCCCTTGAGGAAGATTACATATAAAGGGAACCCTATTAGGTTTAGTTTTCTCCACCAAGATGATGAATAGTAAAAAATCTGTTCACGACCAGACACTTTGTGGGGAAAAAATCTGACTTTGACATTGAACATTGGTGAAGAAAATCTCAAGTTTCATACTTTTCCTAAGTAAAAAATTGATAAAAATACCGTAAAAATTACACAAGTTACAAGTATGGCAGGGTATTAAAATAGCAGTGCCATCACGAGATGACTTGTGGGTCAAGGGGCACCATAGGCCTTCACCAAGGTCAGACTGAAATAACGTAGGGAGGCTTTGGGGTACCATGATCTTATGAATTTGTGAATTGTGCGCAATGAAATTTGTTAGACATTCATATATGTTCAAAATTCTATCAAATTTCTGAAAATAGAATACAGATGGAATAAGAAAGTTTATTTAGTGACCAACAGCGCCACCAGTGCCGCAAATA
The DNA here is from genome assembly GCA_034696685.1 of Julus scandinavius. Lineage (NCBI taxonomy): Eukaryota > Metazoa > Arthropoda > Diplopoda > Julida > Julidae > Julus > Julus scandinavius. Next base: position 3,422 of record JAQGAE010002943.1, on the reverse strand, counting down.
CGTCAAAAGTGACCAGAAAAACCACTACGGCGCTCCATGTAGATGACGTTAAGCCATGCTTCCACGACTCTTGCCAAAACAAGTTGATTCCCTTCAGGGTTCGTTTAATCAGCCTATCAAGTAGATCTTTGATTAATGATTAAATTGAACCGGATTTTGGCGCAACCATCCATGCAACAAGTTGATCATGAATACGCTCCAGTCTTACGGTTGATGTTGCAAACTTGTCAAAATGTATAATTTCCTACGTAATTAATTCAAGTGTACAAAGAATATATATGCTCGTATAACTTGGGTTTTGAAAGAAATGTACAAAAATGGTAAAACATTGGTGGGAAAACCACCATTTTTCTAAAAGAACCATAAATGCGTAAATGGTGATGCAACGTTTAGAAAAGCTTGATGTTAGTTTGGCTAATTTTTATGGGGAAAAAAGATTAAGGAAAACTTATACATAGTAGTAATTAATACATAAAAAATGATGTGGTGGTGTCATTATTAACTTTAAATATAAGGTTTTTTGTGCCTTTTGTAACGTATTATAGTCGATTAACATTCTCAGTATGATAAGCTAAAACCTCAACCCCCAAGAGTTTAATCAGAAAACGTGTGATGATTAGTTTGAAGCTGGTATTTAACAACGTGGAATGGCATTGTAACACTATACTCACAGTGAGTTATATTAAACAAGATGACTTTATATGCTATCTGACATTCGATTTTTCGGGACATTTTTATGGCAATATCTGATATTGACCATTTTTTAACCACATATTGTAACAAACTTTCATTAATCTGGTGCAGATGGAATAATTATTTTGCACCCACGCACCCAATTCTGACCTTGCTGGGATCTTGTTGATGATGGGTTTTTTTGTGGTTGTTTTGAAAGTTTGGGCCTGGCAAGGGGGTAGTTTTTGTTTACGGTACCCACGGTCAAGGAAGGTAGGGCAACTTAGGATATGCATTTTGGTTCGATTGGCTGAACACTCAATTCGGTGGCACTCACTTGAAGTGAGTAGTTCGTCGATGTGCGCAGGAGTACTCAACCCCTCGACGTTTTCCCCCCACAATTACGTAAGCAGAAATTTCGTCGTCATTTTCTGTTTGAGCAGCGCCCTTGACTCCTAGGGACGTCAGTGGTGCAAGTCATGTGGCTGCCTTTGGCACTAATGCATGAAGTTGTTTCAAAAGGCAAACATCTAAAAAAAGTTGGGCTTGTGTGAAGACAGGCAAAGCAGCTTCCCAAAAAGATTTTCAGTATTCGCCAATGGTCGTCCAGTCATGGTTAGTTGCGAAGGCTTTTCCCAAAAGGTGGTTGGCAGCCATTTTTTTTTCTCCATCAGAATTTTAGCAGCCAGAGATAGCGGAAAGCTGTTTTGCTGGTGCTGCTGATTAAAGTAATTACAATATTATACAGGTGGTAGAAAAATGGAGGTGCGAGACAAAGCACTCCCCCTCATAGCAATTCGCAATACCTCGCAACCGAAGATAAAAAAAACTGTTTTTCCTTCTTCTGTAAATTTGGCCTTTTTTTCTTCTTCAAAATCTCAAGGTCTGAAATTGAGAGGCACTTGTCTGAAAAAGCGTTTTAAGTTTGACAATTTACATAGAATTTAGCAAACACAGAATAGACATGATGGAAATGAAATAAACATTTAAAAAACTGCAATTTAACGAAGCATTAGTGCCCGGAATTAGACGTTTTGAAACTGTAGTAGCCTAGCCCAAGTGGCGTGCTTGACAACTACAACATGGCCGCTTTTGGAGAAAATGGGTGCGGCCATGTTGAAAATGCATTTAGGGCTTGTGCCAACAGGGCGTGCTGATTGAGTAAAAGTTGCACAAACAAGTTAAGTTCCTGAAGTTATTTGTTTTAGCTATTGAGTATTATATAAATACACGTTTTCATTATATAAATTTCTTGATTAATGAAAAATCTGAAAATTATAATATCTTGCCTTTTTGTTGTCTATGGTTAAGAAAGTTCTCACTTGTCTAATATAATTTTTTTCAAAACAAATATTTACAAAAATATTCATAATCAATATGATCTCTTTTCTTTATAAACTTGTTTATCTAGACTAATTTTTTTATGAAATTCCTAGCTTACGTGTATATTAAATAAAAGGGCTTGCATTGTGTAATGTGTATCAATCTCTGCCAATTATCGTTAATGGTCCTTTGAGACTAAATTCAGCCCTCACATAATCAGTTATACTGATGTTTTAACCGGTTTTCCCCAAAAAATTATGTCGGGCATACTGAGTGTAGGGTTGGTAGATGATGAATGGTTTTAGCATGAACCCTAGCCATTTTGAAGCCATACTAAGGCAGTTTTCGAAGAAATTCAAGCCAGTTTCAATGCAAACAGTTGAATAATAGGAGGTTTCGAAACATCCATCGCATCCCTACTTCTCAACGGTGAAATCGGTCCCTGAATTCACTTTTTTAAGAGAAAAATTTCTTTTGTGACACCCAAACCCTTACCTCCATATTAAGGGTTGTCCTGCAGGTTTCCATAGGATTCGGATCCCAACACAATCATGGAGGAAATAGCGTTGAGAGAGTGGCATTTTATGGAAATCTTTTTAAGTTTTTGAGCACATATGGAAAAGGGAATAAATAGGTGGACAACGAAGAAAAAGAAGAAGAAGAAAAAGAAAAAAACGAATGTGGGAAAGTTGCAAGCGCTTACAAAAGATGGAGAGGGGTGTTTTGGCGAAAGGCTTTTGGGGCCATTGAGTGGTGGACCAACGTGGCGCCCAACGTCTGTTCGGGTCAGTTGAAGAGCGGAAGGACCAATGGAGGAGGAAAAAACACGATGGGAGAAAGTAAAAAGCTAAACATAAGGAAAGCGAAAGGCGCCCCTAAGGAAAAATGCATGGATGAGGAAGAAGAGGAAGTCTAATGTATTCATGAGGCCACATGGTCAGTGGCCATTCTGATAGTGCCCAAACTGGTGCAGAGGGGACGGGATTTGCGTTGTACACCTTCATGCCGAATATTTGTTGGGAAACCAGTACTCCCTTCTTTCCCCTCATTTACTGGAATAACTACAGAGGGTCAGATAAATAACACAACACACTATACTGCGTACTCTTTCAACATTTTCAAATACGTACATTTCTATAATTCCAAACTTGCTAATTCTGTTCATTTTTGCAGTTATTCAGCGATTATGCTTTTGTGTCTGCTATTTACCTATGTTTTTTTTTGTGTGAATTAAGTAAATTTGTTGTCTCATTCATATAATTTAATGATTATATTTTATAGATTTTAGCTTCTTTAGGTTTGTATTTGCTTATCTTTCTAGCGAATTTATAGACTTCTTGTATTAAGCTAACGAGACGAGCTTTATAGGTTTGGAGCTGTCCGTCAGCATCCATCTTCGCTTTAAAAACCCATTTGCAGCTGATCGG
>JAQGAE010002942.1:0-16121 GCA_034696685.1 Julus scandinavius | reverse complement strand
TATTTGCATATGATGTGTTGTGACTTAATTACGATGCGAATTGACCGTGTCCGGATAAATATGCAATGCACTGTAGATGAACATTTCATAAAGAACAGAAAAGTTTGCATGCAATACGAATAAAATGATTTCAAATTCCCTAACAATGTTTAATGATATTTAAACATTCTACTGGTTTTTAATTTGCATTAAAAACGTGGGTGCTATTTAAAGCCAGAGCACCCTAGCTTGCCAGACTTACTCAAATGGCGGCAACATTTGAAATTGCCCAAAACGCATTTAAACAAAAACTAACAGTTTAGCTTCTGCAGGCGAATATGAAATCTAAAACTTGGAGTAAAAATTACACTAAATCTCCAACACATACTATAATAATATGCCATCGCCATGACGTGTGTGTCCAACAATTCCAAATAGTGTAAAGCTTTCATTGTGTTGTGCACTGTAACTAAAGGACCAAGTCCAGACCAGCAAAACCTCCCCACGCCATCCTGCTGCTGCCAGCAGCCTAAACAGTTGCAGTTATGCAGTCTGGGTCAAGTAATTCATGTGGCTCTCTACTAAAACTTTGGCGTCCATCACAGCAAAACAATGTGAAACCTGATTCATCAGACCAGTGACACTTTTTTCAATTTTCAATAGTCCAGTTCTTATGGTCTTTTGCAAATTTTAGACGTTTTATTCTGTTGGTTGCTTTTATCAGGGGCTTTCTTGTGGATACACAAGTTCGTAATTACATAGAGAGTTGTTCACGTCTCATAGTGTGTATGCTAATGTTTGTAAGTGTCTGGTTATACAAATTCACTAGCTGTTGTGTAGATAGACAGCGGTTTTTCTTCACCATTCTCTTTAAACTGCACCTGTCCTTTTGGACCTGTTTCCGACGGTAAAATGGGTTATTCCTTGATTTTGCCACTGCCCAGATTCATTTGACACTTGATTGTGATATGCCAATGGATTGTGCAATGCCATTTACTGGTATTCCATGCTCTCGAGGACCAACAACTCGGCCACGATCAAACTTGCTAATCTTTTTGCGTTTCTGCTTGGCAGCATTAGGTGCCATGATTAAATTTAACAAAAACTACTCTGCATTCGTTTCTTTATATGTAATGCATTAGATGAGGACATAATTATGTTTATTATATGCTTTACTGCATAATTATATGGGGTTTAAGGATGACTATATAATGAATGCAAGGGCTCAGGAATTATGGCCATGCAGTGTAGATATCCTCTTACAAATTCATTAAGCCATTAAAAGCTATTTATTATTACTTACGAGGTTTATGCGTTTTTACATGGGTCCCTAGTCGGGACCAGTTCATTTCATGCTTTTATAGAGGTTAGTCATTTACACAGGATGCATTTAGAATGGTTTTACTGCACAACTATACTTTATAAATATATTAGAGATAGAAAAGTATTTTCTAGGATATTTCAATTTACAGTTTAAAATATATATATATATATATATATATATATACACACATTTATGCAGTGGTGGACAAAATATTCAACTGGTTGATAAACGTTTTCAAGTTGCAAAAAAAAAATGAATGTCTGCCTTAAACCCAAGAAAAACCCACATGTATAGCTCCATATATTTAATAATCAAGAAAAAAGTACAGAATTTCTGAACATTAACATTAACAAGGTATAAATATTTTCTCTGGACAAAACAAATGCAACTGGAATCGCAATAGCAAATTATATAGTTTTTCTTAATATTTAGTTCAAACCATTGTTTGTAATCACTGCCTGTTACCGGGAGGACATTGATTCAATCAACTTCATCAAAGTGTCCTCTGGGATCTCTATCCAGGCCTTTCGATTGCTTGAAAAATTTGATCTGGCTGTGCACGTCAGTACGGTCAATTTTTCTATCCACAATTCCCCACAAGTTAAGTCTTAATTGGGTTATGGTCAGGAAATCAACGTGGCCTCTCTAAAACCTGCACGTGCTTATCCTGGAACCAGGTTTTGACCACCTTTGAAGTGTGTTTTAAATCGTTGTCATGCTGGAAGAACCATTTCAATGTCATATTCCAATCTGCAAAAAACTACATGACACCTTGAAGAATGATCCATGATTCCAGTAATGCGATGAAGCGGGCCTATTCCTTGTCCGGAAAAACATCCCCAGACCATAACGCTGCCTTCATCATGCTTGACAGTCTGCTGGCAATAACGTGGATCTAAGCATTTTCCTAGTGCTCGGCACACAACAATTTCCCTCACTGCCAATGATGTTAAACTTGGACATGTCACTAAACAACACTGTTTCCTACTTTACCGCACTCCAGTCACTGTGCTTTTGCAAATTGCATCCTTTTCTTCAGATTCTTTTTGGAAATTAATGGCTTGTTTGCTGGACGATGAGAACATAGTCCAAAATCGACAGCACACCAAAATGTTCTGAATTGCATTTGAAGATAAAACAGGATCTTTTTTCACTTGCCTCAGTCATCGAATCATCTCTAGCTGTGGTTATACAAGGCCTACCAACATTGTGAATAATAGCCACATTTCGTGTGCTTTTGAACCTCTGGAGCAATCCGCATACTGTGGATTTGTGAACATCCCCGCATGATAATCATTAATTATTTAGCCTTTCAAACCATATCCTAGACTATCACGAGCCATATTGCATTGAAAAATTGTCAGTAAAAGGTCACTTTTATTTGGAAAATGTTTGCAATAAATGACCTTAATTTTCTGTTAAACATGATTACTAATAAAAAACTTTGTATTGTTAGTTTCATCTATTACAAAAAAATCTAGTTATTCAAGTAATTTGAAGATTAGTGTTGCTTTTGTTTTGTCCAGTGAAAAAATGTGTGCTTTGTTTCATTTTATTATTTTTTCAGAAATTTAGATAAATTCTTTATATATCTCTTTCATTATTAAGTATATGGAATGTACATGCAGCTATCCAAATGTTTTTTTTTGTTGGATTTAAACCATAGATTTTTTTTCGCAACTTGAAAAAGTTTATCTACCATTTGTTAATGTTTTGTTCACCACTGTATTTAAGAGAAATAACCTCATCATTCACATTTATATTACATTTGTAAACAATTACTAAAATTTATTAAAGATTGATAGGGTTTTAGTGACTAAATAAATTCCCAGAATTTGGTATAATTCTTAGAAATAGTTATTCTGCAGTGTGGCCAATTTTGCAACATAGTGAATAAATGTCAACCCAGGTTCAAAAAAGGTTAGTTGATTGATTTTCATGTGGTTTGCACCAAACCATACAGAAGGATGCATGGGGCAATGGATTACAGAGTCCATGCTGCCATTGACCTCCCCCAGACTAGAATTGCCACAGAAGCTGCAATCCAGGCCAGATCAGGATGGTGCATGGGTGCAACCATACATCTACAGCCTTGGCCAAAAGTCTGGAGCACCCCCTAAAACTAGTCCTTTGTTGCATGATATCTACAAAAGTTTGATTATGATTGTCTTAGCTGGTTGCCCCTCAGCACAATGTACTGGAAAATATCACGTGATGAAAGATTTCCATAATAATTGTGGAGATTGCAAATAAACTAAAACTTTGCTCTGGAGCAAAGGTTAGGGTTTGGCATTCCTTTTTTTAATGGCAATTCCTTGCTTTAAATAGCTGATGCAATTAAATTTTGGCATAGCATTATTGAATGTTTACGAGCCACGGTCAAACCAGAGGTTTCAGTAAATTGCAGAGAAAAAAAATTATTACTTTTAGTAAAGAAGGCATGAGCCAATTGGAAATAGCGTGAGCAGTGAAATGTTCACGTAAGGGTGTTCAAACAGCCTTAAAACTGTTTGCTATGTCAGGATCTCAAGATGACAAACCAAGATCAGTCCGCATGTGGCACGCTTCAGCCCGTGGCGACAGAATGTTAGCTCGACAATATCTGTCAAACAGGGGACTTGCATCTTCGGAACAGGCTAGTCAGCACAACTTGCATGCAAATCATGCCATTTCTGCAAGGACTGTAAGAAGACGACTTCTGGAAGCTGACCTGAGAGGATGCAAAGCACGTAAAAAGCCCTTTCTCTCTGAGAAGAATCGAAAAGTGAGCTTGCCTTCCGATTCAGTGGTGTGGAAAACACCAAGCTTGGATGGCTGACGATTGGGAAAAAGTCTTTTGGTCGGATAAACTAACATCCAGCCAAAGTTTCATGTTAAATTGTGTCCTATTTGGTATAAGAATAGATTTGATGAGGATAACGAGTAGCTTAATTTTCATCACATTTCAATAGCTTTTCGGTACTTTTGGAGCTATTTATGTGAGATGCCATACCAGAGAAGAGTACTATCCTGAATGTATTGTCCCTACTGTAGAACATGGAGGCGGTAGCCTGATGATATGGGGATGTATGGCTACAACAGGTGCCGGAGAACTGTCTGTGCGAGAGCAGGATGAACTCGATGACATACACCATGTGTTGGCTTTTGTTATAGAACCTTCGATTATGAAATTATTTGGGCATAATGCTCAAGGAACAGTTTGGTTTCAGCAGGATAATGCTCCTTCCCATGTTTCTCCTTCTTCGAAGGCATGGTTTCTGCAGCATGGGATTAAACTGTTAGAGTGGCCAGCACAGTGCCCTGACCTTAATCCCATCGAACAGTTGTGGCCAGTTTTGAAGAAAAACGTTGCTCAACATAAATTATCATCAAAAGCAGTGCTGTTGGCATACATTAAAGAGGAATGGGGAAGCAGTGGAGTCACACTTTTCAGACATGATAATTGGATGTGATAATTGTGATGAGGAAGTTTTCCCTAACAATTTTACAGTTTATCGGAGAGATAAAGAAAGTGGTTTTGGTAGATCATTTAAAGCCCACTAATAAATTTTCTTGTGTTGAAGAAACAGCTCTGGAAACCAACTGTGAAATAATTGCTTGTAGTGCCATACTGAAAAATGGTAGAAAATTAATATTTTCTTTCTATCGTCCAAATGACTTCATCATCCACGTTGACGAATTTTAGAAGGCAATTAGCATTTTGCATGACACCATCAAGTACCCTATTATTATTATTATCGGTGGTAACTAACTTCCCAGGTATAAGCTGGGATCGTTATATTCACACTCCTACTCCATTTGCTAGAAATACCAAATTGTTTCTGGACTACTTGGCAGATCATTCTTTTGCGCAACTAAATAAAATACCCACTAGGGGCAGAAACATTCTTGAACTATTAATAACAAATTCTCCAGAGTTGTTCCCTGATGTTTTTACAGATGCTGGAATTGGGATTACGACCAATTGATTGTTGTCCAGTTTGTCGTATCACCTTGCAAAATTATAGTTCCTAGGAAAATGTTCTGCCAGTTTCATAAGGTGATTGGGTCAGTCTTGGAGAATTTGTCAATTCTAATCAGTCCATCATTTTTTGAGAATGCATGAAATAACTTGGTTGTAACTTGTATTTATTTAAAGAAGTTTTAGATGAGTGCATTTCAAAATTTATTCCTTCTAAATTATGTTACAAAAGATCTGAAGTTCGCCACACTTTACGTAATTTGAGACTGTCTAGAAGTATGTTAAGAACATCAAAGAGTGCATATGCTAAAACGAAGATCAAATTTCTAAGGCAAAAGTTTAAAAATTTAATTTTGGATGCTCATACAAACTTTTAAGAAATTTAGATTAGGGGATTCTTTCAAGGGTGAGTCCAAAGTTGTTCTGGAAGTACTTGAAATCTGTACGAAAGGGACCCAATTCTGTTTCTGCTCTGGTTGACTAAGTGGCAGAGTGATATCTGAGTAAGTTTTTGTTAAAGAAAATCCAATATTACCTAATTTTGCAATGATTACTGATTGTATAATGAAAGAGGTGCACATATCTAGTGATGGTGACCTGAAACTTCTTGAAGCACTATCTCCTAAAAAATGTATTGGTCCTGACAACATGGCACCAGGAATCCTAAAGGAACTGGCTCCTGGGATTAGTGTTTTTTTCGAAAATGTTTCAGCAATCCATTGACTAGCATCTTTCCTGATGACTGGAAATATGCAAATATCAGCCCAATTTTTAAGACAGGCTGTTCAAAGAACCGAAATAACTATTGACCAGTCTCCCTTACTTCAGTAGTGGTGAAATTGCTGGAAGATATTACTTATTCGAGGGTCATGGATCACCTTAATCGGGAATGGTTAATAGTTGATAATCAACATGAATTCAGAAATGGACACTCTTGTGAAACGCAGCTGGCCCTGTTCATTAATGATATCTATAGTTCATTAAACGATGGTAAAGAAGTTGATAACATATTTTTGAATTTTGTTAAGGCATTTTGAAACTTTCTCAACAACGTTCGTTATTAAAACTTAAATTATACGGGTTCAATCCCCTTGCAATTTCTTGGATATCCACACTTCTAACAGGACGGAAGCAAAGGGTTGTAATTATTAAAGCTGAATCAAGCTAGGCAGACATAACATCTGGTGTACCCCAGGGTAATGTCCTCTGCTCCATACTTTTCCTCTTGTTCATAAACGACCTTCCAAAGTGTCTAGTAATTCAAAACTTCTTGCTGATGATTCCAATGTTACAGTGGTGGTCAAATGTTTAGGACCATCAATCAATATGCACACATTATTAATATTGTGAAACAAATGGATGTTGCAATACAGTGTTTTGATGTTCAAAAATGTGATGCAAAAACGACCTTGTGTACCATTCCTTTTGCTTGTGTATGCCAAAGTGCACATTCCAAGTAAATGTATATAAAGATTTATGGTGACAAATGTTACTGGGCAAATGTTTAGGACCAGTGACTCCAACAGGGTATGCTCGCACGTGTACATAGGTGTTCCTGTTATTACCCGCTTTAATGCATGCCATAATGTTTACATCCCCCTGATATATGGGTGGGCGTAAAAATGTTACACCAGAAATCAGGACATTAATACACAAGCTACACAAGAGGGTCAGACCTATTCTGCATTTGCAAATGTTGTTGGCTTTAGCTAAAGTTCCTGCATAAAAGCTGTGAAGTTATTTAACGATACTGGGGGCTTCAGGGACCGCTTAAAATACACAGATCACCTTATACGTCGTACGTCCAAATGTGATCGTCATCTCACAGCAAGTGATATTCAGGCTCAACTTCATCAACGTGGGATATGCAGTGTGAGTGCTCGTACCATTTGGCGGCGATTGAATGCATATCAGCTATTTTTGAGAGTAGCTTGAAAGAAGCCATTTGTATCATCAAAGAACAGAAAAGCATGGTTGGCATTTGCACGTGAACATTTACACTGGAGCCCCGGTGGATAAATGTTGTGTGGAGTGATGAATCCAAGTTCAATTTGTTTGAGAGTTATGGTTAAAACCTTTGTACGGCACAAAATCTGAAGAATTCTGACCCTACTGCATACAGACAACTGTAAAATTCGGTGGTGGTAATATTATGGTCTGGGGGTGCTTTTCTAGGAACGACATTGGCCCAGTTCATGACATAAATGAAACAATGAACCAACATATCTACAAAAGCATACTAGAAGATGTGTTGGTTCCATTGGTTAATGATAATTTGCCCCTACATTAGACATTTCAACAAGTCAACGACTCTAAACACACAGCAAAGTCATTGAAAAAGTGGTTTGAGGAGTTTTTCCTTATATTAATGTGATGAAGTGGCCTGCTCAATCACCAGAGCTCAACCCAATTGAGAATTTGTGGAATGAGTTGAAGAAAGCCGTAAATGCAAAAAACTAAAAAACAAACATGATTTGTTCTCAATCATTAAGGAAGCATGGGTATCCATACAGGCATGGGTATCCATACCTATATGCCAAGGTGTGAACATTATGTTGATTCGATGCCAAGACGATGTGCAGCAGTTATTAAAACCAAGGTTATCCCACTCGATATTAGCTGAAACATTGTAAAATAAGTCATCGTTTGTGGTCCCAAACATATGCCCAGGGATAATTTCTACAAATTCATGCATATTTTTATTTTGTTTTATTCCTATGTTATTATTGATCATTTAATTTAAATGACTTGATGCCAGAAGTTCCTCCCCCAAACTCCCGGGCAATGTGCAGTCATTCTGGCTTTCTGTTGCGATGAATGCCAGTTAAAAGTAAATAAGGTGAAATGCATGGTGGTATGTTTCTCTTGGAAACGGAAAACTTGCCAATCTAAATACTTTCTGGATGGTGGTGGTGGTCAAATATTTGGGAGTTTATATTACCAAAAACCTTTCTTGGAATCACCATTCACAAGAATTGTTGGTGCATTGAACCATCGCCTTAGATTCATTCCACCCGTATTTCGAGAATGTGCAGAAAATGTAAAGGAAACTGGCTATAAAACTCTGGTTCGCCCTATGTTGGAATATTGTGCTCATGTTTGGAACCCTCACAGGATGTTTCATATTCAGGATATATATATATATATATATATATATATATGGTTCAGCATAGGGCAGCCAGATTTGTTGAATTCAGTTATCAGCATATATATATATACTGTGAGTGTGACAGAAATGGCCCACTCACTAAATTGAAACACGTTGAAGTGCAGATGCAAAAAGTTATCTATGGGGTTATTCAAACGTATTAATCTCTCTTAATTCACATCTTGTTTCTCATATATTAACGCCTAACAATTAACCACTCTACGAGTGGACATAGTCATTCAAATCCTTTGGCCGAGCTTCGTGCCAAGACGGATGCTTACTGTTGGTCTTTTTTTGCATGCGATTAGACGATGGAATAGCCTGTCTGGCGATTCCCATTAGTTAGTTAAAATTCATTCTAACAATGATGACTAAGTTGCTACTGAAGTAGGAGAATTCTCCTGAAATTTGGTACGACCCCTCCCCCTACCGTATGGCATTTACTTAAAAATTCTTCAGAATAATTTAAACGTTTGTGGTAAGTAGTCGCGCATGAGGTTCTTAAAAATGTAAGAAATGATCCTTGAGATTTTTGAAATATGCTTCAATTTGTTCCTTTTTATTTACTGGGCACCCTGACCTGAATCTACTGCAGCATGTAACCCTTTCCATAAAATCTTTGACGTTGTAACTCACTAATAAAATGTGTCACGTTCTCATGACTGCCCCGATTGGCATTAAAGTCCCAATGTACTCATTGCCTAGATGTTCGTTCAGTTTATTTTAACCAAAGTTATGCAATGAACAGGGAAAATTTATTAATTATATTTGGCTCGAGCCATCAGTGGTTAAACTACAACGCTCAATGACGAATAAATTAATCTGGCAATAACTTACAACGATTTAAAGGTTAATTGGATCAAAGTGTACAATTATGTTTAGAAATTAAGAACGTTTGCTAAACAATATTAATTAATGTGCACATGTAAGCTCGACATCACAATTCAAGTCATACCTTGCCAGCACAATCAAGCACAAAAATTTCATCCATCACGCATCAAGACTCCCACTTCTGCAACAAAACCCGCACCAAAATTTGCCCAAACCTGGTGCACATCACAATCAGCTCTGTCACCAAAACAACGACTCGCTGCCACCTGGTGTTCGAGTTGTCACTGCATTATTTGTCACAGCAGTATTCCAATGCCACTCTAGACTGAGAGGCTTTATAGCTTCCTTCATAAAGATGTTGAAATTAAGGAGAGGGAGCTTTACAGGTCAACCAGGCTTATTTATTCATAATTGGCATACCGTTTTAGAATTGTTCTTGCCTTCTATAGATGCCTAATTTAAAACAGTATTACAATATGTACATTAAGGAGATATAGAACCCTATCCCTTTCAATGGGTCGGGCTTGCAAAGATACTCAGTTGAATGAGGGATGTTTGAGACAGTGGCGGACTTATAGGAAAAGGTGCAGGGGGCAAGGCACCGTTCAGGGCGCATCCCTTCCATGGGTGGGCAGAATAAGGACCAAGCCAAATAACAAAAGAAGGTCCCACCCTCCAATCCATACAAATTTATGTTTATGGAGTGATGTGAAATGCATAACTGCTAAATTTTTTTAAAAGTCTATTTTGAAAATCGCACTTTTTAGTACAGAAAATTTACATTTTTCAGGAATAAAAACTGCACTTTTAGTGCCGACAATTAGCACTTTTTCTTCTGAAAAATTGGATTTTTTTTAGCTTAAAAACTGCATTTTTATTGCAGAAAATTGTGTACTTATGCGAATACTGCACATTTGGTGCAGAAAAATAACACTTTTACTGCTTAAAAATTGGATTTTTTTTAGCTTAAAAATGCATTTCTAGGGCAGAAAGTTTTGCACGTTGTGTGCTGGAAAACTGCATTTTAATTGCAGAAAATTGTGTACTTTTGCAAATAAAAACTGCACTTTTGGTTTTGCTGCTGAAAAACTGCATTTTTTAGGAACAAAAACTATACTTTTAGTGCAAAACACTAGCACTTTTGCTGCTGAAAAATTGGCTTTTTCCGAGCTTAAAAACTGCATATTTATTGCAGAAAATTGTGTATTTTTGCGAATAAAAACTACTTTTGGTGAAGAAAACTAACACTTTTGCTGCTGAAAAATTGGATTTTTCGATCTTAAAAACTGTACTTTTAGTACAGAAAACGTGTACTTTTGTTGCTAAAAATCTGAACTTTTGATACTAAAAAAACTGCACTGTTACTGCAGAAAATTAATTTTTCGGGCATAGAAACTGTATTTTTAGTGCAGAAAATGTTCACTTGTATTGTACAAAAATTGCGCCTATTAGGCAAAAAAAATTAAAAAAAACAATGCAATTTTGTTGCAGAAAAATTGCGTTTATATCATAGTGGTGCATTATTAGGCCGAGAAAGTTTGTTTGATAAGGAAACAATGAAAAATGTCAAAAATAAACTTGTGGTACATTCTGTATGTTTACCAGAACATCCATATTGTTTCCCATGAGTTTCTTTTTTTACATTTTTCTTATTTTACAATAAATCTTTATGCAAATTGTGAAGAACAATATGCAGTGAAACATGTGTATTTGTCACAATATATACAATCATTTTTTGCAAAGTATTTAAATACTATTTTATTAATCTGTTAAATCTGTTAAATTATAAATATAAATTTAATCATAACTTTACCTTAACTGAGGAGCAACACTTTGATTTTTTTCTATCCCAATGATTCACTTAGCACTTGAGCTAACAATGAAATATCAACTTGCCCAATTTTTATCATTTCCTAAATGAAAGCATGCATATTTTGCTTAACTAAAGTAACATTTGGATGTCAATTCAATAGCAATAATGTTTTGATAAAAAAATGTGATTGAATCTGTGGTATACATAGCCAGGACAAAATTCCCATCTTCATTTGCATGAAAGATGGGCAATGGTTCCAGCACAGAATGTGTTGTGGTAATGTCTTTCATGGTCCAATAAAACCAATGAGAAAATGGAGATTCATGGGAGCCATTAACCATTGGTATTTATGGTTCCCATTGTAAAACACAGGTACACATGGGATTATGGGTCCCATTAATTACGTAAAAAAGCCATCACTAAGCAGGGATCGAACCTACGTACCATGCATTCCTAGTTCAATATCTTTACCACTTACCTACCGATGATTACTGACGAAAACACTTTGAAAGAGGTATATATGCGCGTTTGAATGCGACTTAATGTAAATTACTAAAAATTTTGTTAAGTGATTTCTCGTACAATATATTACACCTATATTTCGCTATACGGCCTTTTTTAAATTATGGCACTGCTTCGATTTACGGCCCGCAATGCTTCGTTATATGGCCAAAAAATGTTGTAATTAAACAAAGTGGCTTTCAGCTTTCCTTATGAGACCACGAGATTTTTTACTTGTGTAGTTCTTGCAAATATGAGACCCCATAATAAGGTTCTCATAAGATGCTACTTATCCCATGAGTTCCACAATAAAAAAATCCCTTACCCAATTGGTTCTCATTAGGTCCCACTGCTTGTCTTATTGGTCTCATTAGGTCTCATTTGACATATTTTCTGCATTTTGTTAATTATAGTGTAAAACAATGAATATGAAAAGAATTTTGGAATGACCGCAATATCTGTTATTATTCATCACCATGTAGAAATTTGTGTTTGTATAAATGAAAGTGTTAATTAATTTTCTGATTGAATATTAATGTTATTGACAACGTTATTTAATTATTATTATAAATAAAAGGGCATATTAATGCATCAAAATAAATTTATTTTAGAATCATCATTTACAGCACATTTTATATTGATGGGCTATTGGCATCTCATATTCCCATGGTCGACTTGTTATTCCATTATACACGCTTCCTTGGATGGTCAGAATGGAAACTGCAAACCAATGTTTCCACTCTTAAGTCAATGGTCATTGGCTTTCTTGACCATGAAATCCCATGTGTATAATGGTAATTTGTCAAGATAACCCATTATCCCATTCAAGCGGTAGTTAAATGGGTACATGACCAATTAAACCAATGCAATTCCATGAATGTTACCCATTCAAACTATGGGAAATGTGGGAAATTCCAAAAAAGTCAAACAAAACCAATAATTCCAGCATCGGATTTCATGGATTTTGATGGGATTTTTGTCTTGGGAGAGCACCCTCTCTCACCCTCTTGCACCCATGTACTGCTTTTATATTATCAAAAAATCAACAAAATATATATAGCGAAAATAGTCACAATGCAGATGTTCCCAGACTTATTTGTCCCATTGGGAATTAGTAAGCATATGCTAACTTTCTATATGACCTATATGTCCATTATCAAAGGCCAAGGGCGACCACATTGGTCAGTTGGATGGATTAAATGTCTAATTTTGGGACTAGTAAGCTTAAAATGTAAAGATTTTCATAACGCCCTGCATTAATTTCTTTGGGCTGGGAACACGAGGGCGCTAGGACTGAGGGCGCAGGAGGAAAATGTCCCCTTTGCTCCCCGTGAAGGCCGCCACTGTTTGGGTGGGGTGAGAATTGTTTGGGGTGGCTTACTGGGTCAGCAACTGCCTCATCTTGTTGTTTTTCACTTTGAAATGGTAGATTAAAAAAAATTAATATACAAGTTTGAAAAAATGTGCGTAATTTTGCACAAGCTGCTAGCAGGTGGTAGCATTGTGAGTGCACAAATTCAAAAAATAATTTAATTTAAAAAAATCTACTATTTTAACATGAACAATGACACGATCAGTAACTTGCTGATTTATAAAGCTATTTTAAACAATTTTTATTTTTATTTATCTTTTTTTGTTTGACTGTGAGTGTCGACCATTGCAAATTTGACCCATTGAAAAGAATAGGGTTCTAATCTCCCTTAGCAATAGTGAAACAGCATGTTGATAGCATCAGCTTACAAAAAATCTCTATGCGGTATTCAATATGGTGAAACCTATAAAACGAAGACAACATGTACAATGTGAGATTTATGTTCTCATAGTATAGTAATGGATAGAAGAAACATGATTTGTGAGTGGTGATGGTAAGTAATTTTTCATTCTCATATGATCATAATTAAAGTTTTCGAACTTCTTTGTTTACTTTGTCTAGTTACTTTGTTGCTAATAAGTTTTACAGAATACAGGTATATAATTTCCTTGAATTTTAATTCAAATCGATATTAGTTTCAAAGATATAGCCTACAATGCAAATATGGAAAAAGTTCGTCTCTTATTTTATCCACGCCATTTGCAGATGCAATGTATGATAATTTATTGATAACGTCGATTTGAGACTTAAATCATATAATTAAAAAAATAGAATAGAGTATAATAATAGAAATTTTCCTAATGGTAATACTGTTTGTTAAAGTAAATTTCTTAAACAAAATCTGCAAACGAACTTGATTCACAGGTTTAATTTGTTCTTTTTGAATCTTTTTTCAAACGATTTGTTGCGCCATTATGGTACACCGAGTTTGTGAACTGAGGAATGATGTTACGTGTATGCAGTTTGCAAGAATCAATTAAATCAGTCTATTTGACATTTAATGGTTCGTTTATTTTTAGTCTCAGATTCCAGACTGTGCCACCAAGCTAGAAATGGAGGAAGAAAATGTGGTCGATGATGTCTTAGATGAAGATGATCAGTCCTTGGTACCAACATCGGAAGCAAGCAGGGAGAATGGCAAAGAAAAAGGTTACTTTGCTAATTATGTACTGAACTGCATTTATGAGTATAAGATCCTTACCGTAATTTTTCTTTAGTGTTGTATGTGAAGCTACCACATGGCTTTAAAACCGTTCCTCAAGAATCTGGTGTCTCTAAGAGCAATGGTGCAGTCAGCGAAAGCATTATAACGTCGTCACAAGAACCCTTATCCGATAGCAAAGAAAAAGGCAAATGCACTATCCCCAATGTTGTGCCTCCCCTTACATTAACCATTTCCAAAAGCTTTCAAAATATGTCTGCTTCAACTGCTTCTGTCCTATCATCCAGTGCAATTTCCTCGTCACCTGCCAAGGTAAATATCTCCAATTAGTACAGTATGCTTATAGTGGTGGGGTAGGGCAGCGTGTAATTTCTTATCTTGCTAAAACTCAGTGTTTAATGTTAAAAGAAAACTTTTAAATAGCACAGAAATTCGTATTTGTTATGGTGAAATACCTAAATCATTCCCTTCATTAAAATGGTTTGTTACATGGAGATTACTCTGCTGTTGTTTGTGTACTTAGTGTACTAGTTACGTCGATATCTTATCCCTTGAAAAACTAAACAGGGTTCTGTTGTTGTTTGCAGGTCTATAATTACTGCAAATTAATTTGTACCCACATTCATTTTTTATCAAACTTTTGCTGATTTATTAAAAAGGTTAATTTCGAAGCATAACTTATTTAATCCTATAAATATCAAATTTCCACAAATTTAAAATAAAGAAAAATATTGACATTAAAATTGTATACATGCAAAGCTAAAATTCCATACCAAAAGCATTAGTACTGTGAAATGTGGATACTTTTGGACAGGGGTGCGAAGTTTGGGCCAATCATCGTTTTACCCAGTGGGAATGTCTTAAGCAGGTTTAAATATGGTTTTTTCAGCCATTTGGAGGGAAACACTCTCCCATCATATTCTGATGACTTTTTAAAAATTTTAAATTCAGCATCTGAATTACGCCCATTTTCACTGTGCTATTTTGTGTTTTCGCTATTGTCGTCAAACTTTCATCTTAGGAGGAAGAACTAAAACCCTTGTTGCCAAAACAGATGACCGTAAAAATACACCTGTACCTCGCTTTACGGCCTAGATATGTACAGGAAAAGTTGGCCATAAAGCAAAAAGCTGTATAACGAATTAGCATTTAACCATATTACGAAACAGCATTTTTTTGGCCGTATAACAAAACATTGTGGCCGTAAATCGAAAAGTGGCGTTATAGCGTAATGCCATATAAAGAGCGGCTATATATCTAGGTATAGTTCCACCAATACCTCGCTTTACTGCCTAGATACGTTCCGGAAAAGTTGGCCGTATAACGAAAATGCCGTATAACGAATCATTTTTTCGGCATTGTGATTTTCATTATTTTGCTTTCTTTAACGAAGTCAAACCCATAACTTGTTTTATTGTTAGCCAGATCCGACCTTGTTTGTTCAAATTGGGGTAACTTATGACATTTTTTGGCCACTTTCTTTAATTACAACTTTTTTTTGGCCTTATACCGAAGCATTGTGGGCCTAAATCGAAACAGTGCGATAATTCAAAAAGGCCGTTATAGAGAACGGCTGTATGAAGAGCAGCCGTAAAGCGAGGTATAGGTTTATAGGCTAAGTTAGTCGAAAACCAGACATGGGCAAAACTTCAGTTTCTGCAATGTTGGTCCCTAAAGTAGGGACCAAGTTTAGAGTTTTGTTTTATTTTTCATGAGGAAAGATTTAAATCAGCTGGCAACCTTGTATTATGGTAATATTTCTGTTGTGAGTATATCAACTCCATACATGGGCATTAAGCATCATATATAGCCACAAATAGTTTCAGAAATTTAGAAAACATCATATATGGACATTTATGGGGCATTACAGTAGGAACTATTTGAAAACATACCATTGGGACCTGTAAGAAATATAATTTTAGACAGGTTATCCCATTTAGGCAGAATCATATTCAGGGTGAATAAAAAGTCTGTATCTTATGGTTTTTGCGTCTAAATGATGGCCGATATCAAAATTCTGCTAATGGGAG
>JAQGAE010002941.1:0-16125 GCA_034696685.1 Julus scandinavius | reverse complement strand
AAACTATGCAAATATTGCAAACTAAAGTTGAACTGTAATGCCTTCAACTTTTAACTTCAAAAAACAAATTCGTGCATGAGCTTAAAAAAAATCAGGATGAGACTACATCAGAACTTAATCACTAAGCGTGCTTTCATATCTATAATATGGTTAGTAAATATGGCGGAAGGAAATGTAAGATTTTCAACAGCATGGTAAAACCCTGTATGCAGCCATTAGGCGGTTATCTTTGTTCACGGCTTGGCTTTGATGGGCTTGAGGTTGTTCGCCGTTGCTGCTAATTAGTTGAAAACGATTCCCCTCAAAAGTACAGTTCAAAGATAAACAAAAATTTAAAAATAACAACACTAGCTATAGGAAACGGTGCTTAATTACAAAAACACCATTCAGGGTCTCCTTCCATTCCAACAACTAAAAACAAATAACTTTCTAGAGCTGCACTTTATTCAACAAACAAAAAATCGCGTCAAATGGTGAAAGTGCAGACCATGTTTGTTTAATGTTTTATATAATATGCATGAGTAGTCCGTGTACCGAAAAGATATCAAACCACTGGTTTCGTTTACACAACATTTTTTTTTAAACTTTAAAAAAAAACGTAAAAAGCATTTTGCCTTACGCTAGCTTCACTTTTATTTTTTGTCTTTGGAATTCTAGCACAAAAAAGCATTTTTTTTTTAAATTTCAAAATTGAGGATTGTCAACACAACTGAAATTAAGTACATAGAATAGCAAACCAAAAAATCAATCAATCTAAGTTGCTGGATTCCTGAAAATGTTTAACAGCACCCAGTTTTAATATCACTCATCTAGAGCATCATAAACCCAGACTAGTAAATTTAAACCAATAAGCGGATATCACGTACGGTACATATTTGTCCATCCAAAGATCATAAACTAACGGTATACTGGGGTAATTCATAAAATCAACCAGGTTTTCCTTAAACCATTCCTTCTTCCAATTTCCTGTATTTTTCTCCGTAAGTATAATTAGCAGAAATAATTACGCTTATCGTCCACCATGGGACAGTAAAGCCCGTAGTTGATTTTCTTCGCAGTAATTTCCCCTCAGCGTCCATTGTCAACTAAATAACATCTGTGAAATAGCAGCATCAGTAGTAGTAGTAGTAAAAACAAACAGTTTTGGCCAATGTTCATTCGTCGGTTAATTTGCCAGAAAAATTCTTGATGTACCCTTTAAGTGTGGCAATCATTACTAGCACCCATGCCATGCACGTTGGCTCAATCTTGGGCAGCCAAAGTGCCTTATTCAGACAAGTTTAGGTAGAGGAAAAATTGAAAAACAGAAATAAATTGAAAACGTCTTCTGAATGCGAAAAAAACCTCGGTACCTACTTATTGAGAGCACGTGAGCGTTGAAATATTTACTGACAAAGATGTCGAAGCAAGAAAGTCTTTCAGGAATTAGCCGATGCAATTACCGAACGCTCTTTGACTTACAGATTAAGAAAGAAGGTCGGTAAAGGCATGGAAAGGTTGAGGGGGAGAATGGACTTCAACCCCCATTAAGCCAGTAGCGCACTTTATCCTCTTCTATCCAATGTAAGCCTCGTGTTTTATATTTAGCTCTGCATGTCTACCATTAAGAGAACCTAATGCATTTTCCCCTCACAACAACAATAACAATGCCTAACGCAGACCGCAAACCCCCAACCCAGCCACATAACCCCTCTACTTTCCTATCTACCCCTCATTCCATTTTTGCTACCTTTGGAGAGATCTGATCCCATTGGCGTGGGGTTCAATACCCTATAATTCCCCTATCTCGTGGCACAAGCTGTTTCACTCAACTGCTAACCACTCGCAATTTTTCTCTGAATTTCTCCCAAGTTGTTTCCTCCTGACCTCCGTCAGAAAGTCGTTTTGCTAACAGCTCACAACTGCTGCACATATGTGACAAATGGTACATGAGCTCCATCGCATTTATAAACATAGTTCAACACCTCACGCGGAAACCACCAAAAGTCCGGATAAATGTCGTCAAAATATCACGCCCATCCCCATTGCGTGACGTTGTTGTTTGTTTTTGATGAATTTGACGTTGACACTTTATAGTGTGGTTGGCAACTATCTTATGGTTCAGCTTTTCATTGGAGGCGTTCCAGAGTTTCTGCAAATCCAAGTCCAATAGATAAATGCCACACAATGGATACATCACCATAGTGTCTACACTTAGTTATCATAGTAGCATTAAGGGGGCAGAAGGGGGGGGGGGAGATAAGATGTGGTCCGATATGGTTCTCATTTTTACCATAGAAAAATGGAAAAATTCGGTTTTTACCTTAGAAAAATTGCGTTTCTTTAGAAAAATCGCGTTTTTACCATAGAAAAATTGGGTTTTTACCATTGAAAAATTGCATTTTTACCTTAGAAACATTGCGTTTCTACTTTAGAAATTTCGCGTTTTTACCACAGAAAATTTTGCCATAAAAAATTGGGTTTTTACCTTAGAAAAATTGGGTTTCTACTTTAGAAAAATCGCGTTTTTACCATTGAAAATGGCGTTTTTACCTTGGAAAAATCGTGTTTGTATACCTTAGAAAAATCCATTAGACAATCGTACCTTTAATGCAAAAGTGCAATTCCCCTTTTATATTTTGCAGATTCGGGTTGAAATTTGTAAAATATTGCTTTGATTTCGAGGGGAGGGGGGGGATCTATCCCCATGATCCCCCTTCCCTACCGCATATACGGCCTTGGTCTCAGTGTTCCTCCTGTTTGCAAGTCTGGATACCGTTTTCGATTTTCAATACCAAATCTATCATTTTTAACAATAAATTATTTCTTAACAATTGTTTACTTTACATAAAAAATAAGTGCTGCCACTAATGATTTTCAGCACTATATGTATATGGTGGGATGATGATGTTGATGAAATATAACAGCCTATATTTGCATTCCATAATTTAATCATCATCAACGTGACTAACATACATATCCTTTATCCTACATGTCGTCACGTGTTAATGAGTTATCTATATCATGCTCTCCTGCGTTTGAAAAAATTTAAAAAATACACGCATCATGTTGTAATTCCCATTTGCAATAAATTATCATCTAGTGTATAACCTCTGATTTGAAGTAAACAGTTTCAAATTGAAACCTTATCAGTTAATTAATCCGACTTTTAATGAATTTTACATGGGTGGGCAGGTGCAACTGCGTTACTAAAGGGGAAATTGCGTGCATTGGAACAGTGCTTCAATAATGAGTGAAAACAAGGAGTTAATTGCGGCGATAATAACTGAAAAATGCGCGACAAGGAGTATTGTTACGCTTCGACGTTCATTTTCTTCATTGTTTTTCGCCTGGTAAACCTCGAGCATACGGCACACAGATTGCATTATCTAGCAACAGTTTTCTCCCGACATTGGAGACAGTCGTTCCATCTCATCCCCTCTAATCCAACAGCCCATCAGCTACATAGTTATCTCTGCCGCCATAGAGATCAACCGAGGAGAAAACATCGACCAGCACCCAAGACAGCCCATATGTTACCCGGTTAAAGCAGGAGATTGGTTTCAATCCTATATCCATCCTCCCTCTCATTCCCAACGCCATGACGCTTGCATGTCCATCCTTGTAAGCTCCAATATATACACAAACATGTACCACACTCGTTTCTGTTGTTGTGACGAAAAATTTCACAATGTCTAAATCAATATTTTTCTATTTTCTTAGCGTTCGTAGAGCGAAGACATTAATCAGGCAGTCATGTTGGATCTGGTGAGATTTAAAATGGGTGCCAGAGAGACCAGGAGGTGATACAGGGTGCTGCAACATCAGATTACAAAACAAACATATCAAGGGGCCATTCAAAAAGGACGTCCTCAAGAGGAGGTAGAGGGGGTGGGGGGTCCGGCTGGCATCTGGACTAGGAGGGGTGAGGGAAGGAAAGTCATTATGGACGTCCACTAATGATGGTATTTTTAGGTTTTTGGATTTTATATTTAATTGAGTTTTAAATGTCAGTGAAAGGGGAAATGGACACCAGATGAAACGTGTCCCAAATCCCAAATGTACTTGAATTTTTAAAACCTCGGGGAAATAGGGAATTATGCATAACTTTGTGTTAAACACAAAATTAATGCTGGAATTTCCATTAGAGGTCAGGAAATTTCCGTCAATCAGAAAAAAACTGCACAAAAAAATGTGGTGGAATTGGTAGTGAGGCGGGTGCTTGGAAATTTATAGGATGGGCCTTTGTATGTTTCAACAAATTTGTTTGGACACCCTACTTTTCAAAAAAATTAAGGACTTCTATGAGGGGGGAATTTGGGCTAAAATGGACACCATGTGGATAGAAGGGGGAGGGGGGAGGGAAGGTTGTCAACAATGGAATTTTGGAAGGTCCTTTTTGAATGGCCCCCAATCGCATTCTTTATTTCCTTATTTTGCTAAGTTGTGCTTCCAGGAATTTAACTTATAATCAAGCTTTACATCAATTTCAATTTTGAATTTAGATGCATTAGCTGTACATCTACATGTATACGATGGTTTGTTTACAAAATTATGTATATTGTGATTTTTTTTAAACAAAATACTCTAATATGCAGCAGTTTGTATTCCCAGTTGAAACGTATATTAAATACACACTGTATAATCTTTGCAGTCTTGCAAAAACAAATGGACTTTTACTTTTATTTTACCTTTGAAGTAAGAATTTGTGGATAAGCTTTTCATAGTTTTTCCAAATAGCAATTCATCAGAAATTCAGCGGAATAGTTCGTAAAAGTTGGCCTTGGTTATATAACGAAGGATTTAAAAATCTTTTGAAATATCGTCGAGTTCTCAAAAGATAATCAAAGCTGTCTTTATGGCTAAAACGTGCGTCACCTTTAGGGAAACGTATTATTTTAAATTCATTGTGCAGTGAAATTTCAGCTGCAAAAATATCAAAGCCACGAAAACGAAAGATAGTTTCATAAAATTTCTTTGAATTGCAAATAGGACGCCTATGAATTGCAAGCAGGTTTGCACAAGACATGGCCTGTATATGCTTGTTTAGCCTTTTTACTACTTTTAAATGTACGCAACCTAATGAAATGAAGCGGAGAATTTTATAGGACCATTTCGTAAATTTGATCATCAAATTTCCTTGTGGAATTGCGAGTTTCGGTAATAAAGGAGCAAGCTGTATACATTCTTATAAGTTAATTCTAGTTTTCTACAATGTAAGTTTTTCTTCCCAGTTTAACGTAGAATAGGCTTTACATTGATCCACTGAGGCACATTCTGTAATCATCGAAAACAAGCATTTAGCATATTCAAAAAAAAAAAAAATACGGTTAACTGTATGATCTTTTAAAATTAAAAGAAACTGACATAAAGATGCTGTCAACGGTGTAGTTAGTGCAATTACAGTTGATAATTATATTTTTTGGAGAAAAAAAATATCAGTAAATTTTCGTTGACAAATTGCTAAACAATTGTTTCACAAAGAATGTTTTCGTAATTGTAATTTGCAAGACAAAGATTATTTATTGTCACCCAAACAGGTTTTTGGTGATAAAATCGCCTGACGAATGGAACAAGTTTCAATTTTTTAGTTGCCAGGATTGAAAAGTCGGCAGTGCTTGAGGTTCAATTGAAACTAATGTGTTTCAATGCGGTGAGTAAATAGTTGCTTGAATAAAATCGCCAGTGCGTGCCTAGCTTAAGGCTGTAAGATTATTATTGATGTTAGATAACAAGAAGGGTATTAGTTACACCGGATGTAATAGGGGGTAGAGGGGGCGAACGCACTTTAGTTTCTGTGATGTTCACAGTTTTCAACAAATATAAAATGTTCTCTCAAATACAGGTTTGCAAATTAAATTTTAACACTATGTCATATAATCGGATGTACATCATGTAGTGTGATACACTGCAAATGACAACATCTTAAGCTACGTATCCACCAAAAGAAATATAAACATAAACATCAAACATAGACAAAAAACACTAAAAAATTGTTTTCAGCATGTTTTTCCAAACATGTGTGTGGCAAATTCCTTTGATCCGGACCGCCTCTCGAGCGATCGCTACGACACATCAAAAAACATCAAAATGTGGGGGAAAAACATCGGTTTTCCCCACATTGTTCGCAAACACTTCTGGACACATCAATGTTTGTAAGTGTATGTTTTTTGTGTGATAAGTTTCTTTTGGTGGATACCCACCTTTAAAAACTGTCTGCGAAACAATGAAAATATGAAGAATTAAAGAATGCATTTATGAGACAAGTGTTTTGTTAAGTATCCGAGTCTCGATGTTTTTAACGACTTAAGGCATCGTAAGCGTATCCGAAAATTGAGAAAACATCACGTACGGATCTCGTAAAAAGTAAGCAGCCTGGGTTTTAGATTCTATAATTCCGGAAATTTACTATCAAGTCTTCTTGGATGAAATTTCTCCTCCATTTCACTTCGAAGTTATTAAAGCTAATATACAACGGTAGTAAATGCTACCATTTTACTGTTCTCCGGCTTTGCTACATTAAGCTGCATGCGGGTTGAGGAGAAAGGTGTTAAAAGCGTTGCAAACACGGGTCGTTCATCAAAACAGGAATATAATAAGCGTGTCGAGCTTTCCAACCCACTCTAGATTTCATAGCACTATACACCTGACGAATATAGAAGAGCTCAACTTTTATGTATGAAATATGAAAAGATAAATGATGATAGTTTTTCAGGCAGCTGAATGACAATGAAGCGTCATTCTAAGAGAAATGTTTCATAGATACAGAACACACCACATGCAGGTTACAAAGTATATCCCTATACATATCCCAAATTAAAATATGATAATCGTTAGTTAGCATATGATGATGCTAATTTTTTTTAAAAAACAATGTACTTTGCACTTCCAACTTTTGAAACGTTGATACATGACTCATGTCATCAACTGTAATTAACGAAAATATAATAGCAATTGTCGACATCGCTAATTAGTGCTGGAACAAGTTCTCTGAAGTCTGGAAAGCATCCCAATGGGTTAACAAGTCACAGTAATATTTTGCAGCTTTTGCAGCTGTTCTCGATGCGTTTATATAGTACATCATGTGGGCGGTATAGCTTAATAACGTTAGAATCTAGCCAACTAAATACTGTTCCATTTCGATCAATAAAGCTAACAGCTTTAGGCTATTGGAATATTGATTGCATTGAATTTTTTACAGGTTTCATTTGCATGCATGATGGTCATTAATGATTAACCATAAGCCTTTCGTGTTCTATTCCCCAGAGCGTCTTATACTTTCAGTCTGAAAAACGCCGAAGATGAACATACTATATCAAACAAAAGAGGGGAATTCTTTGTTAACAATTCCTAAATGGAAAAGATTTGAGAGCGATATAGCAAAAACCGAAATTCGCCATCCCCTTCTTCCACAATCTTCAATCCTATTATCTTGAAATCGATATCAGAGAATCAAACAACAGAAACAAACCGCTCACTTGTTGAGGTGATTCAAAGTTGAGCCTTCAAATTTCCACCGTTAATTAAAGTGATAATCATTTGCATGCAAACTGGAACTTGTACACTTCAAACCCTTTCATTTCAACAAAAGCGTGCATGAATTTAGGCTGCTGCTGCCCTACAAACACGTGTGATGAATATCATCGTCTTTATTACGCATTGTTTACCCATGAATAATAAGCACGGTGAGGGTACGCAATTAGCACAATTGCCCCTAGCAGAAATCAACGTCTGGCGGTCTAATGCATGTTCATCGATTAGCCGAATCATGATTAATTAATCCGTGTCACTTTTTATGCAGCAGACTATGTTACGCAGTTGACTATACAAAAACTCATTAAGCAATTTTTTTTACATGATAAATAAACATATTCGTTATACGTCACAGACCTCGGTCGTGGTATCGCCCAATTTTAAGAGAGGATGATAAAAGTGTAATTGGCCATCCATGGGTTGTAAAAGACATAATTAATGGACAACCCCGGAAGTAAACATCTAAAATTGGATCAAACAGCAAATAATTCCTGGTCTCTGTATAGCCCATAGGCAATTTGGTACTCTGATATTAAATGCATATATAAATGAGGTACGATTGTTTGGATTATTAGCTTGACTTCGCATAATCACAGCGATGTATATGATCCAATATGTAATCACAACCCATATTGAACGAGTTACCCCATGCAGAATGCAATGTCAACATCGCTACCATGCATGCATCCAAACAACCTTCCTTTTTAAATGATTACATAGGATGTAATCTGGGATTTTTGGTAACAGTCAGAAGGCCCCTAAAATAATAACAATTGTTACTGATATAATAAATTCATTTAAATAACGCATCTTTTGCAGTGTATTCATTATGCTTGAAGCATCGCTAATTACTTAGAATAGCAACAAACACGTTTATGACATAATTAAACACGATAAACTTGCAATAATTTTAAGTTAAATTCGACAGAAAACACTAGCATTGCGCTATCAACATTTTATAATAAACCAAAAAATAATAAAGCGATGCCCAACTACAAATTGAAAGCATTGTCACCAAAACCGTATGTAATTATAACGTATTCAATTAATAGAAATAGTTTAGTATATAGTACGTGGAACCTCGGTTTACGAACTTAATCCGTTCATCGACCCTGTTCGTAAACCGAATCAATTTTTCCCATTGCAATTAATGCAAATCCAAATAATGCGTTCTTTATCCTAGAATTTTTTTTAACATGTTGTGGCTTATGTGTGGAAATAATACAGACAGGAAATAAATATAACAGTAATATTATAAGAAAGCAGTTTAATATATATGCATTCATGATTTCCAACATTATAGGAAATAAAGTCACCCACGTGGTGTCGTCATGCAGACGTTGCTGTGAATCAAGTTTATTTGCAGATTCTGTTGAAGATGCTGTATTTTTTATGTAACCTGTATTTAGTAAAACTTCTTAGTAACAAAGATGTTCTGCTGAAACTAGTAAAACAATTGCAGAAACTCGGACCTTTGATTAGTGGTCCGTAGAAATGTGTTCGTAAACTGAAGCATCGTTCGTAAAGCGAAACAACATGTGGTGTCCGTAACCGAAATGTTCGTAAACAGACTTTTGTAAACCAAGGTTCCACTTTATCACATTAACGTCATCCATAAACCATGTTGGTAAAAACTAAAAAATTCTTAGTTTCACTGTATTGGTTGAGCAAAATTTGTCTTAAGACTTCATTAGATGAAAGTCAAGTGAAACGAGATTACATAGTTAAATTACTGACTATTATAAAGACAAAGGCTCTCTTACATCCTACCATGTCGTCATGTTTCAACACCATCAGGGATTATCCCTCTTTGCTATTTTCCCCTCCGTATTATTTTATCCGTGTACTCTACTTCAAACATGCTACTGTATGTCACTTGTCCATCGAAATCAAGATTAGAATAATGTAAAGCACACATTTTTTTTTCCAGAAAATTTTCAGCATAAATCTTCTTTCAAACTATCTTTCCAGCACAGTTACATTTTTTTTTTGCAACGCAGCCAAAATAACTCAGACGTTGAAAGTGCATTTGAGGCCGTATGTGGTGAAACAATCGATTGGATTGCCAGTCAACCAACGACACTCCCAGAATATTAGTAGCATTGTTGAACACCGCAGAGCCACTATTAATTCGGTGTGTCGGTCTCACTATATGGCAGCCTGTTTATGGCTTTATGATTTGCCACCTGATCACTCCAGACGCCTTTCCATGGCGTCATTGCATGGTGATGTAGAGATGACCCCTTGGCAATTTCATCCGAAAAGAAAAACTTAGTATTGCAAACGCATTGCCAAAAAACCCGACAAGATCAGACAGAAGGGAATACATCAACGATTAAGGAGTTGAAACTCAATCTTGTAGTAAAGGATGGAGAGAGGGGTTTAAAACCCCTCACGCAGTTATACAGTATTGCAAGGAACTCGTAAATTGCCTTCATCATTCCATTAATTTGAAGGAGAGCACCAGCAAGATGGATCGAAAAGGCGTGTGATCTGATACACGTTTGCCTGGTAACCAATAAAAATTATAGGAAGAATTTTTACATTGAATTATGTTTGTACGGTTTTCTTGTGATGTGATGGTAATTGGTTCCTGGATGGATGTCTTCATTTGGAATCAAATACCACATGTGAGCAGATACATTGTCAATGCTTACGACCATTACCTTTTAGAATGACAGAAGGGAGAAATAACAATTTTAAAAATCGAATCTTAGTGAAATATTTTTAAGAATCAGATTGAAAATGGGTAGTTGTGATTTTTTTGGAAAAAAATAAGGCGCCATTCAAACAAGATGTCATCAAGAGGGGGTGGGGGAAGGGGATCTGGTGGAATGGGACAGTGGGAGGGGGGACCATTATGGATGTCCACTAATGATGATATTTTTCTTTTTTTGAATTTTCTGTTTGAGTTGTAAAGGTCAGTGAAAGGGGAAATGGACACCAGAAGAAATATGTCCCCAGTTCCAAATGTACTTTAATTTTTTAAAACCTCAAGAAATTCGGGAATTATGCCTAACTTTCCCCTGTACTACAGTTGCTAAAATCGCATGAGCTTGAGATTGAGATTGACCTGCGTTTCAAGTCCCAGATACATACCACAGTTACACAGAAAAATTGCCAAGACAAGCTCAAGACATCCAAATGTGAGACTCGATCTTCAACTGTGGTAGGATGTCATCTCAAGATTTAGTTTAAGCTTGAGATGCAGCTTAGAAGAGATGAGGCTTGAGCTTCAGCTTGTTGAGCATCTGTGATACGGGTTTTTTGAGTTAAACACCAATTGTATTCTGGGATTTCCCTTCGAAGCCAGAAAATTTCCCTTAATCATATAAATCTGGAAAAATGTCGTGGATTTAGGGGAATTGGAATTGACGGGTGTTTGAAAATTTATAGGATGGGCATTTGTATACATGTTCCAACAAATTTTTTGAACACCCTACTTTTCAAAGAAAAAATTAAGGACGTCCATGATGGGGGAAGGGAGGGTTTGGGCTAAAATGTACACCATGTGGACAGGGGGTATACCCCTGAGGTTTTGGTCCCTAAACTGCTTATTTTAATTATGTTTTTATACTTTATGACACTGCGGCAATGTTTGTTAAATCAATGTAGCTCATATAAAAACTGTTTATTTCCCATGGTACATGTAATTTTATTATTTCCAAAATGTGTTTTTTCAAAAGATTCTGCCCTACAATTTATAAAATACGTTTAAGAATCACCTCGTGAATTCATATGCATGAAAAAATATAAAATCGATGAACAGTGACCAAGATTAAAAGGGACTCTTGCTTCATGTTTAATGCAGACATTTTTATATCTAGAAACACGAGATGGAAGTACAAAACGTTTTGTCGAGACAAGTGTTTTTTTTTTAGCGGCGATCAATAAAACTTCCTTAATGCTTACAATTACTACCATTTGACTAGAAAACAAGTTTTTTTTTTCTTTTTTTAGCGTGAGCCAATTTTGAAAATGCCAAGTCTTATCAGATGTCAGGAATCATGTGTTACGATAATAACAGGTGTCGTCCATAAAAGACATAGCTTAGGATCACTGTTCCGTACATTAAAATATATCATCAACATTGTTGCGATATACAGTATTTATTTTTTGGATAACTGGAATATAGTTTTCATCCCCTCGGAGCAACTTCGGTAAAAGCGCAAAGTGGTAAATGCAATTTCTATCTTGAAAATCGTATCTCTTTAGACAAACATATCTTGATGGACTAGCATATAATAGGAAATAGTACAGTCGAAGATCAAACAAAGCCGATATCAATTCACTTTAGTCATCGATTTCTATTTATTTAGCCAGAGAAAGAAGAAAATGAGAGTGGGATGGCAGACAAAAGATAGCAGTCGTGCTTGTAAGCTCATCTCAAAAATTACTGTAACAATAAACAGAAGCGTGCTATGGAAACCTTTAAAACTTCACTTTAGTTATTTTAATATCGTTGTTCTACATCGAGTTACGAGATTTTAGTCAAACGGCAACTTCAAAGATGCTCTGGAAAATATTAAATTTCTAAAAACAGACATTTTTGAAGGATAGCAACAGCTAAAAGCTGGCATAATCTACTTATGTGCAAGTTACACCCATATAGCCAATGTAATAAATAGATAAATAAATATTACAAGATTTTATTTCAGAAACTAAGGGACAAAATGTTTAAAGTTTCCGATACAAGGGGAAGATCGAAAGTCCGACCCCTGGTCACGTCGTGGATTAAATCCAAGGCTAAACAGCCATTTAATTCCAATGTCAACTTAGCCTTGGATTTAATCCACGACGTGTTCAATAACTAAGTACAAGACTTAAAATATCAACCATTTGTGCATGCCGAACACAATACCATCTTTGAACATAAATTAAAATTAAATAGTGCTAAATAGACAAAATGACGATAATTTGTTTGGTGTTGTTCCATCGGTAATTTAAGTAAAAAACAACATGGAGAAAATAAAATAAAACACTCTTCAATTAAATTACTTTTAGGGCAAGCAAATTTCATTTAAGTAGTTTTCGGCGAGATTAGTTTGATTGGTGGTCAATCAACCAATTCAGAGGTTATGGACAAATGTAGATATCTCTTGCAAAATTAAGGAGGAATTTTACACTTTTACAAAACTCTGAAAAACATTCTGAATAAACATTCAAAGTTGAGTTTCGGTTCAATTTTTTCCTTTATTAGGTCTCTGAAATGTATTTTTTAACCATGGGGCCCAAAGTTTTTTTTTTTTGTTCATCATTCTTAACAAGCAACACTAAAGCCGGGTCTCCACCAAGACGTACATGTACGTATATACATGTAGTTAGAAACATTTGCAAAAACGTTTTCCCCTCGGGTTTGTTTCAGCCGCCATTTTGTAAATACATGTAAATGTCAAAATTTTACACCTGTTAAATGTCTTTAATAGCTGTACAATTTTGATAAAAAACGTAAAAAAACGTGTATATACGTACATGTACGTCTTGGTGGAGAGCCGGCTTAACTAATCCGAGGATTTCCTTTCTGTATTATTTCCGCACATAAAGACATAACATGTTTAAAAAAATATTCTAGGACAAAGACATTAAAAGAAAGAAATCACATTAATTGCAATGCGAAGCATTGATTCGGATCACGAACTTTTCGGTTCATGAACAGGGTCAAGGAACGGATTAGGTTCGTAAAACGAGGTTCCACTGTACTTACAACCTTTAAACGTATAGTGATTAGGCCAACAAATGTGCAATGGCAGAAAGGAAATTGCCACATCTGTGGAATCAAAATGTTTGAATCTACAGTAGCTGCTGCACACGTTTGCTATTTACGAGTCAGAAATCCAGTAGTTTTATTTGGACGTGTTTTTTTTTTCTGATAGTGAATGGAAAAGGTCAATAATAAACTGTAGTGTAAATACGTTGTGATATTGCATTTTATCGACCCGAACGTTACTGTCATGGCTTACAACAAGCTTACCATTATTTCCCTGGCCTTTGATTGTTACATGGCTGCGAGGATATTGTTTGCAATATATGCTGAAATTCAAGAACTAAAGGAAAGGTTTATACAAGAAAACACTAAGAACGGAAAGCAAGTGTAGGTCTGAAATTTAAAGTGAAACGACTGTTAATTATTACAGCGTTTTAGTCAATTTACATTGTCGCTTTAGTGATGGGCATTGTCTGGGCATACCAGCTTTTGCAAACTTGCTGAAGATGCCCTACCCTGGTGAAAAAAACAATAGAAACCAATAGAGATTTCTATTGGTTTCTATTGTTATTTGGACACTTTATTGATTTTAATTGTTTTCTATGGTACCTGTATTGAAACATATGGTTTAGCTGTATTGACTGAACAATAGAAAACCATAGAAAACAATTTAAACCAATAAAACCAATAGAAATTTTCTATTTATACCAATAGAAAACAACGTTCCAAATAACAATAGAAAACAATAGAAATCTCTATTGTTTTTTTCACCAGGGTAGTACAGCATTATTGTAAAGCTTACGAAATTAACTAGGTGAGGAAAAGGGATATGAACAAACAAGAGATAATCGTCTATGGACAGTGATAATATTTTCCCTCCTCGACTTTTTTTTGTGCTACCCTAAACTATATGGCCTACGTCTATTTCGAGACAATGCAACCGTTTGACATTTAGGCCAAAGCTAGGTTATATGAATGACATAAATTAGGAAATTTAAAGGGTGTTTGCGTATCAGCACTGTGACCATGCCCTGGTAAAAGAACATCAATGGATCTCGACAGAATAATGTTTTCTTTTATGGTTGCAGAAGCCAAATAAATAAATACACGAAGGCTGCTTTACTTCATGCATCATAAAATATGGTTATTAATATTAGAAAGCACCACCAAAGCTATATAGCACCCTCTCCCTCCTCACAACCCTCGCCAATGTTGCACTTCCA
The DNA here is from genome assembly GCA_034696685.1 of Julus scandinavius. Lineage (NCBI taxonomy): Eukaryota > Metazoa > Arthropoda > Diplopoda > Julida > Julidae > Julus > Julus scandinavius. The sequence goes on along the minus strand of JAQGAE010002941.1, from coordinate 1,686 downwards.
GGTCTCCCAGCCCAATTAATTTTCACATGACAACCCCTTAATTATCTTCCTTTTATGTCCAACAGAATGGTGTTTTCATATAACATCTATCCCTCCCCATGCATGCACATTTATAATGCAACCTTCACGTTAACCGAACATAAAAGCCTGGCTTTGGGTTGTAGTACAGATATATGGAGAAAATTGCATAAAACATGTATAATTCATAGAAGGCCAACAGGTATTAAATAATAAGGGTCCAAATTTAGGAAAGATATTGGAAAAAGACCCTTCCGTATCGCCTAAAGTCAAGCATTTGCGACTAGACACGTACATGTGGATTAAAAATAACATGTCATGGCGCTCCTGCCTTGCTCCCTTAATAGAGGACTCCCCTAATTTCAATAAAAATCAGCAGTCATAAAATAGCAATTATCCTCCTTGATCATTAGGTTAAATGCTGCTGTTATTCCATAGATAAGGCAATGTTTATCTTTTGCCCATATATGGGATATTATTAATCCCAAATTTCTTTTTGGGTATTATTAAATTTACATTGCTTTTATAAAGCAAATGCTAGAAAATAACAGAGTAAATTTGTTCTTCAAATTTATGAGATTCAAAGATGGCAGAAAGATAAAAAAGGGTAACAGCAACAACGTAAGTTTTCAGTAGTTTACATGAGTGCAGAAATGAAAAATGTAGAAATAAGTACCTATACGAGGAAACTGCGGGAGTTCAAAAATCCCTTCATAGTGCATGAGGATCAGCAACTACTGTTGTAAAACTTGTTGAAATCTTTAGTGATTCGATGTGTGTGATAATACACGTAGCTAGCTAACTGTGCCAACCTCCATTAACCTATCACCTAACTGAGTCGAAAAATTTCTATTTTAAAGGTTTAAAAGGCCAAACTTCCTCGTTACTAAACATAAAAAACGTCTGCAGAGCACGATGGCGTATTCAGCTTAACATATTAATCTCCAGTCTTGTAGCCAAAAGGGCTAATTAAAAATTGCTAAAGGCAGAAAAGAGATGTTTCCTATAGTAAACAGACGAAAACTCCAGATTAATTATTTTTTTTTAAAAAACCTAGTCTTAGGCTACGCCACGAGTGCGTCAGCTATATTAATATAGATTAATGATCAGTGAATTCATAATGTATGCATCAGTTGGTCTGAGCCAACATGAGCATGAACAATAGCTATTGTACTTAGGAGAATGGAAAATTTCATATAGACAATTTAACATTGTAAATAAAGCCTACGTAATTTTTCAGCATTTTTCATCATGCGTGTGTCTACCTCGAAAATATGTCGAGCTTGATATAATTGAATGAAAAACAGCACGTTTACGTTTGTCATATAATTGCAGTTAAAAAAACTAACATTAATTGTCAATGTTATCATGGCTGCAACATACAATTTGCAATTTGAATCATCATGAATTAAAATGGTAATTAATTTCGCATGTCTAAAAACATATTTTTAAAGTTAATTAATTATTGTACTAACAGGTGTTAAGCAGTTGCAAAGAACACATCATAGATGGCGTTTGAAGTTTGAACTGCACTTAAATGCCATTTTCTTATTCAATCGGTTATATTTTAAATTGAACCAGATCCGTTCCTTGACCCGGTTCGTGAACCGAAAAGTTCGTGATCCGAATCAATTTTTCCCATTGCAATTAATGTAAAACCAAATAATG
>JAQGAE010002940.1:0-16128 GCA_034696685.1 Julus scandinavius | reverse complement strand
GCATCTGTACTAATTTCCCTGACAAATCACCGAAATGTGCACTATTCCCTGACCACTAATCATTTCCATGACTTTCCAGGTAGCTAGCAACCATGTGAAAGCTTTGTTCAAGAAAACTAAGCCCGACGATGAATTAAGCACATAAATTCCATATTCAAATTATAATTTTATTTCCAGTCGCTTTAGGAATTTGTCTAACTCCAATCCAGATCAACAACAAAACGTTTAAAAATTTGTAATATCAAACATCTGATGACATACATAATAAAAAAACATAAGCGTGCAACTCTTGACACCGCGAAAGGGCAGTGAAGATATACGAAACACGGCTCTACACAAGTCCAGAACATCAGACATTTTTCATAGTTGTTCCTAAACTGATGATGGATTCATCTATTGGATTTGTTCTTGCTTCCTCGCAAATCGACAGTCGATGAAGGTTGAAACAGAATTCAAAGATAACGTCAAGTCCAGAATTGAAATTAACAAGATTGTAAGTTCACTACGACATTAAACACGTTGGAGGTATATTCAATTTAGTCGTAGCAATTCTACGGATGCATCCACCCGGGAGGGCAATCAGGTAGATGACAATGAGGGGTCATCTTCAAAGGTCTGTTACCATAGGTGTGAAGGCGAGCATTGCATTTATAAGTAGAATGTCTCGGACACCTCCAAACAATCTTGCCCCTCACCTCTGTTGATTTTGACCATGTGTAATTCTGGTAGACCAACAAGGCCTTGCCCTTCCGGCTATTGGTGAATTGGAAGGCCTAGAACAACACCATATAACTTAATATTTTAAACGCAAATTTTTTTTCAGAACGTTAGACAAAAGAGCGCTAAACAGGATCAAACGTAATTCAGTTTGAGATAAATGATTTAAGGAGAGAAGCAAAAGTACAGACGGACGACACTGTTGGAAAAACGTTTTGAACTCTGCTAAAATTAACAATCACTGCAACTTCAGCATGGAATAATCATGGAACCATTGCAAATGTATGGTGCGCAAAACTTCAGTTTTGACATTTTACCAAATATATTTTTTCAATAAACAATACGGGAAGAAATCTTTATTAACTTGTTAGAATAACGTTCAATCTGTCTTAGCAGTTGGGCATATGCCAATGGGGCACCATCTTCAAAGTACGGCCTTGCATAATGTGTAGCCGAGCTTTGCATTTGAGAGATGCATGCCGAGCACATCTCCAGATTTCTTTGCGACCATCGCGCAGACGACTTTCAAACTGCTTTGACCAGGTGTAGCCATCATACATCAACAAAACTTGGTTCTTCTTTTTACTGGTGATGTACTGGAAGGTCTGCAACCAAAGAACAAAAACTCAATACTTATTGCGCCAGCATTCTTTTAAAATGGGCTGATCAGACACAAGAGTGCCCAACTGTGGATATGTTTAGCATGACCGAATTTTTACCAAAATTTTGGAATTGGGCACACACAAAAAAGCTGTTGCAGGAATCACGCCGAATTTTTCCAGCTTTTAAAATGTGCATTTATCAAGTAATTGTACAACTTCGCGATGTTAGGACTTTCTTTTCAGAACTTTGTTACACCAGATATGTTAGCAGTTCTAATGGGTTCCCGTTATGTATCACCAGAATATTTTATCAATATGTTGTTGTTGAATAGAAAAACAGTAGCCACCAATGATAAACAAGTTATATTTTCCATTACTCAAATACAAGTTCGTTTCACTTCCTAATGAAGCCATGGAAAGAACATAATTTGAAATTTGAATTAAAAAAAAACTGACTTCGGCTCTAAGCTTAACTCTAGTATGTATATACAGTGTCAAAGAAAACCAACGGTTAACCAAGCGGACTTAAAACTACATGTATATGCTAGAAACAAAGTAAGCACTACAGAAACGATGTGACCAGATGCCAAGCTGAACCAAATGATGATTCATGAATAATATCACCTCAATGAAACAGGGTACAAGATCTATCTCGAGACCGTGAAGATCCTAAGAAAATCCGAGAAATTCAGTTCACCCCGCCAATCAACTGCGTGCATTAGCCCCAAAGAACTCAAGCTTATCCGACTATTAAACAGTCAGTCATGATAATCAGAAAAATCAAGCTTCTCGTTTCAGTAGGGAAGTTGATATCTAAATGGCACCGCATCGGGGACTTCCGGCGCATGGTTATGGGGCATTAACTTCACAACCCGGTTCCCTAACGTGTGAGCCCTTCCCTTGCACTTGTAGCTCGAGTGTCTGGTACACATCCAGAGGATCTTTGAACGAGTGGCCAAAGTGTGCTTGTGGTACAGGTAGCCATGGTGCTGTAGTATAGTGGCGCCCATCGCGCCTTTGATAAATGTCAGTTGGTCATGCTGGAAAGAAAGTAGGCTTCTTTAAGAATGGGACATGGAACAATACGCGAAAACAAAGCGTCACCTTAAAACATAAGAGTGCAAATAAGAACGAATGCGCGGTTTTCTTAGTCAGTTAAAGACGTAGTTGGGAGAAGGAAAAGAAAAATTGTCTGCCGCACATGTGTAACGTTATTCCATTCATTACTGCTTTTATTACACAAGTTGAGAAGAAAACAATTACAATCAAGCATATGAAGCTGCTATCATCAAGACACCAACTATTAACAAAGCAGACTTCTATAAACAAAGTAAGCACTACAGAAACGATGTGACCAAAGATACCAAGCTGAACTAAATGAGGAATAATATAATATCCTCTCAATGAAAAACAGTAGAATGATCCTCTACGAGACCGCAAGGATCCTAAGGGAAACCTAGAAATGCGTTGCACCTCGTAATGATGAATAGCAGCTTCAATCACAGAGTTAAAAATCAACAGCGTGTTATCCCCAAAGAAATCAAGCTTATCCAGACTTTGAATTAGTCAAAATCAAACTTCTCGTTTCAGTGGGGAAGTTATAATCTGAATTGCACAGCAACTTCATGGTTATGGGACGTCGACTTCACAACACGTTTCCCTAACGTGTGAACCCTTCCCTTGCACTTGTATCTAGCTTGACTGGTGCACATCCAGAATATCTTTGAATGAGTAGTTGCCTTTGAGTGCTTGTGGTACAGGTAGCCATGATGCTGTAGTACAGTAGCGCCATACGCGCCTTTGATAAATGTCACTTGGTCATGCTGGAAAGAAAGTAGCGTCTTTAAGAATGGGACATGGAACATAAGCAAAAACAAAGCGTCACCTTAAAACATAACAATTCAAATAAGATTGAATGCACGGTCTGATGTACATGCATAGTGTTATTTCATTCATTTTGGTTTTTATTACACAAGTTGAGAAAAAACAAAAATTACAATCAAGACATTTATCTGCTATCTATCATCAAGACATTTATCTGCTCAATTTCGATTCTATTATATCTTAAAGACATTTCAGAATTATACCTTAAAATGTTGTCGCATCTCCCCGTCTAATCATTTTAGCAATTACAACAGTCACTCGACATGGTTAACTTGAATAGTAAAGCCAATGTCGCGATTGGGAAAATTTGGAATTACTTATGATAAACTTGAAAAAAATTAAAGAAAAGAAAAGAAAAGAAAAGAAAAGAAAAGAAAAGAAAAGCAGAAAAAGGTTTTTCCATTAAAGTTATGGCAATGCCCCATTTCAAATCATAAACCAATTAGGCCTGCAAATACATTAATTACTGTTGTATGCACCTATGTGAAGTTAAAGTAACAGAAAATCCCTAAATTTCTTATAACAGAACGGTGTTTATATTCCATAAAACGTTCCCTTTCGATTAAGCCTATGTATATGGTAAAGAAACCAAAAACAGAAAGATTTCCTTCAGCGAGCGAATTAAAACAAAAAATTTAAGTAAATCCATTCTTCTTTTTTATACGGCTGTCTTTTTTATCTTGCTTTACTGTAACTGGAATTTCAATTTCTCCTTTGATTGGTGGATGGTTGTGCATTGTCACTTGCAACAGGCGACATTTAACATTCAGTGTGCACACGGCCATGGCAACTTAACGGGGGGCTGTGATTAACACACTGCCACATGGTTTAAAGGGGTTCGTCCCATGCTTGTAATATCTGAACCCACCATGAACAAGCATCACTGCACCACGATGTGTTTTCACAAATTCGGCTGGCAACTGCTAGAACAGAAATTAACAAGGCAATAAGCAGACTCGTTAAAACTTTTGAAATCCAGAAGAAACGGGGCGAACTTGGTGTACGGACACTCAATATTCACACGGTGCAAATAAGTGGGCTTGTTTATCCACTAAATGTTAAGTGAAATAATTTAAGTTATTTACGATTTCATTACAAAATTATCTGCTCTACTGAAAATAATAGGTATTGGCAGCAAGCATTTAAAGTGTCAATGTAAACTTTCACCTCATTTAATTATCTTAACAGACTATGTACATTGAGTTTCAAATGAATAGTCAGGGAAATCTGAACATGACCACAGCACACTTTCCCTTATGTGCATTTATCTCCAGAGCTTCTTTTGTGATCGTGACACGTGATGAATGTCTTACTTTCTCCCAGTTACCAAAACTTGCTTAAAAAGAAATGAATACGTTTTAATGAGTGTTCATTCTACTGCACGCCATACAAGCATACAGTGCAAACATCTGAGAAGCATTACTGAACACGCAAAGACTAACTAAGATCATCTAGTGTTGTAAAGCTATGCAGAAGAAACTAGTGCAATTTTACACCTACTCGAATAAGCTACACTGTGGTGAGAAATATACAGAGCACAGCCAATGACAGGAAAAACTTCCTATTTGGAATTTCGAAAGTCATGGTTGAAGAATCACAGATCTAGATCATAAACAATCAATTTAAAATACCTCGACCTTTTGCTTTAATGATGGTAATTCACTTAAGTATATCAAGCCCAATTTGAACAAAACCCTAATTAAGGTGGAATGTTAACATTTCGTGACAAAACAGCAAATTCAGAACATCTATTTTCATGCAGTGAAGTTCTTCATATCCACTTGACAGAAGAACAATAATTTGAAACCTTCAAGCCGAAGCATTATAGGCTTCTGTTCAATGTCAAAGACTGTAATCTGGATCATGACTGTGGGCTGAAATCACTATCACATCGTTATCTAAAGTGTGTACACGACCGAAACACTGTCTCCTGGAACACCTCCAGTGTCGTTTAGACGACTGACAGACTTGGTGAAGTGTGTACGAATATCCGTCATGTATGAGCTTCTTCCCCCCAAATCGCCCAAAACCAAACCTCAGAGGCTGAGAAACTGGCTAGAAAGAAAAACAAAAACTAAATTGTATTATTACCTACCCATAACCCTACTAACACTGAAAACAAAAGAGCACCATACTACTAGAGTTAAATTCCGATAAGAACCACTGTCATCATTTGACGGTCGTAGTAAGAAATTACCGAAAACTAAATATTCAGTGTGAAAGTTCTCAGAAATATAGTAAATAACCAGAAATGTACCAGGCTAAACTATATTTTATTTAGAAACTAGAACAAAATTGGATGAACAAATTACTCAAAGTGTAGACATACAAAATCGTGCCTTACAAATCTTGCAAATTCTAATCAAATGTCCAATTGCTTCAATGAATCATCAACAAATTTAACATTTAAACGGTTTATAGACCAGTCCTACAAACTTTAGTTTCTTGGGTCATATTAGTGTACAATAGTACAAATCGAAAAACTAACTTCACAAATGAGTCAATTGGACAACCCTAACGTTTAAGGAAGTCAGCATTGGGAATGTGACTGTATTTGGCAAGTAACTAAGTTGGATTCTTGTAGAAGTGGAAGAATCCAAGCTATCCCATTGGTATAAAACTTAAAGGAAGTAATTTGGCTCGTGATTGTGCAACGAAACCACATCAACTTCATCTCCATAGGTGTGAACACGCCCATAACACAACTTTCTCGTGCACCTCCAGTGCATCTTTGATGTCTGAGTCACTTGATGAAGAGTATACGAAAATCCATTATGAATCAGCTTCTTTCCCCCATATGGCCCTATCACCATTCTTGGCAGTAGATAGTTTGGCTAGAAAGAAAAAGCAGCTTCTAAATACAAATTGATTCCCTCATCAGCTACAGCCATACATAAGAGCGTCACATTAGGGCAACAACGCGACAAGATTAAACCTTATTCTCGTTGGACGAGATCTACAGTGAGCAGACAAAATAAATCACATCATCCGGTGGGACTAGGGCTTTCGAAATAATTTATGACTAGAAAAATAAAGAAAACATACTTTTTATTTTAAAGGAAATATTCACAAGTTTTACTGTACAATTTCAAGATCAGCTGAAATAAGTCGACTCTACTAAATGTTGAGAAAACAAGCACTGTGTACGACTAAACGTCACTTAAACAGTTGCAAATTCCAAAAACCGAAATAATAAATTTGGTATTTTGCTACTTAGCAAAATGCGGCACGACTAGGACGTATATGCACAAGGAGCCTCCCAACTGTGTGTCCTATCGTTTAAACAGGACTTTGGGAAGAGATTGTGACATAACATTCAGCTAAATGTTCAAACTAAACTTCATAACCAGTTTGCAAACATGGATCGTGGTTGTGACTCTTGAAATTTGTTAACCGCCCTTCAGTAGTTTGGAGGCAAGCTGGACAACAGCGACTCCTACGACTGGTGCAGCGCCAATAGATAGTATTTTTGCGATTCGCGTGGCTTTTATTGTATGCATAGCCTTTAAATAAAAGAACAGTTGCTCCTCGTTTGGTCGTCACTATTTGCAAGGGGTCGTTCTAGAGAAAACAAGGACGTCAGTGGATTGCGGATACAACATGCAGCAAAAGAGCACCAAACAACCGAGCAGCGACAAGTCACTACAAATGGAACACCAGAAGTCCAAAGCAGGGGCTGAAGTAACTTAGCTAAATCCATTCGAGGGTCTTTCTGTGCGATTCCCCTGGATTGACATCTCGGTGAAAATCAAACATCTGCCTATCAAAAGAGCCTTGAAGAGATTGGAACTCTTCATCGAACCCAGAAAAACCGGCAGCAGGATGGTTGTGATCCACAAACTTCAGAATAGTATTTCCAATAGTTTGCATTCGCCCATGACATTTGTGGACTTGATACATTGTGCATCGCCAGCTAGTCTTATCGCTCAAGTTAAATGTAGCAGATTTGTTGAGTTTAGCATAGTAAGAATAACCATTGTGCAAGAGCATCGGGGCACCCCTTATTGTCTTGACGATTTGAAACTGCAAATATTAATACAAAATGAGAAATAAGATGAGGAAATTATATTCACCAGACAGGAAAGCCACCAAAAGAGCACCAGAAAGAGCCCAGCTTAGCATTCATATTTTCATGAATTACACACCCATACCTCGCTTTATGGCCTAGACACGTTCCGGAAAAGTTGGTCGTATTGAGAAAAAGCCGCATAACGAATCAATTATTTCTGCATTGTGATTTTCATTTTTTTTTTTACTTCTTAACCGAAGTGAAACCCATAAGTTGTTTTGTTGTTAGTCAAATCCGACCTTGTTTAAGCAAATTGGGGTAATTTATCACATTTTTTGGTCATTTTCTTTTAATTACAGAATTTTTTTGTGGTCGTTATAACGACACATTGTGGGCCATAAATCTAAAGTGCCATAATAAAAAAAGGCCGCTATAACGAAAGGCCGTATAGCGAAGTAAAGGTGTACTAAATTAAAAATGGTAGTTCAGGAATTTTTTATTGTCAAGGACAAGCAGGAATAAACTATCCTCAAGCACGTACAGTAACCAACTTGACATCCATCCATCTTCAGACAATTCTGTTGTGGTATCACAACATATAACGCTACCACGTGTTACAACATTGCTATTTCGAAATACTAACAACTTATTTCAGTTTCAATTTGACGTTCGCCAAAGTTGTTATAAAAGAGAAAACACCTGCAATTTCGTTAATGCCATTTGGCATTAAAATGTTAACTAGGTAATAACTGTAGATTATTACACAATACTATATTACAAATTTGTTTAGATAGTCTCATAGACCAGAACATTTAAAATAAAAATCATCAGAGACTCAGTGCTAGAAGGGGTGTGTGATAGCTGAATGTTATACAAAGGGCTGTGCTGGTTATTCAGTTGGTGGATGACAGTGTGGTACAATCTTGACAATTTGACGTCCGACAGTATGCAGACGTCCCAGACATTTGTTCTTGTGTGTCGATAAGCATCGCCAATACATTTTCGATTTAAAAGAAGAAGACAAATAGTATGGGTAGTTATTATGCACAAGGCGGCTTTTCCCACGCCCGGTCTCCACAATTTCCACCTGAAAATGTTAAAACAATGCGAGTCAATTCAGTGGTGTTACTCTGACAGTCACCATGACTTAAACAATTATCAACGCCAACCAAGTTCTCCAGCGTTTCAGAAATATATAGGCAATCACATTATTTAAAGCAGCAAGCTGACACAAGGTTTTTATCATGACAGTTGAATAAAGCAGTGTCAACGTCAACATTGTTTACAAATCCAACAATGTCGACGACAAATAACAGTCACTTTTTATACTGATACAGGTGACGGTAAATGTGTAGTGAGAAACTCAGTCCATTCCACCCAAAAAGCCTAGTTGACATCACAACTTGTAGCTATATGTAAGCAGAATAAAAAGGTGGGGTAAATCTTCGTGTTTTAAACCACTTAGTTATAAATCAATTTTTTCCAAAAAGAAATGTAAGGCCAATTAACAACAATCTCGCCAGAATTCGTAAGCCAAATCGCAAATGTAAACGATTGACCGACCACTTCCACAAAAACAGGAGGTTATTTGGTCAACCACAACTGCGATCATTTCTGACCACAATATAGCAGTCAGTATAGCGAGATTGGGTCAACTGACCATTTCGAAACGTACCGAGAGGGCAAAGGTTCGTGGTTATGTTCAATGTAAGCAAGCACTTGATCCTCACAAGTCTGAACACGCCCTTTGCAGCTACGACTCTGTTGCATAGTGCATCGCCAGCTGATTTTCCTTCTGGTCATATTAGACGAGCTATAAGAATAGCCATTCAACAACAGTCGTGTGTGGCCTCTGCTAGTTTTCCAGATTTGGAGGTATTGCTCAGGAAATTGTGGCATTCGGGGTGGCTGTTAGAATAAGCAAGGTAATCAGCACACTGGGCATACATATAGCAAGCAAGTAGTGATGCCAAACATAAGAGTGGAGATCAGCAGAACACCATACGAGTAATCATCGTTGGAAAAATAAAATATCAGAAAAATTGAAGAGACTTTATCATTAAGGATACTGCCTGCAGATATCACTGGCTAATCCAACAAAAAACTACACAAGTCTTTGAATAAAATGCTAGGATTCCAGAAACTAGCCTTGATGGTCGTTTTTAAATTCATGCACCAAGCAGAAAACGTTTTAGTGTCATTCAAACATTTTTGGTGGATGGTTATGTTGGATGGCCATCGTGACTTGGTTTTGTACAGTGTGTAAACGTCCGCGACACCTACGGCTTTTCCCCCATCGTGCAACGCCAACAGGTTTTCATTCCTCCTGCTTTGGAGACTGGATTATATGAATAGCCCTGAAATAAGAGCCTTCTGGCACCATATCTGGTCTGCATAATTTGAAGCTGAAAATGTTATAAAAAGTAATTATCAACCAGGTGTAGCAATCGAAACTAGACTTGAGGTCATCAGTAAGAGTGGAGCAGATAGACTGGCCAGAAACCGCTTCATTTGACAAGCATGACTAAGTTTGTACGTACAGAAGAAGAGGCCACCAACTGAATACCAGAAACTCAATCTTGGAAGTGATTGACAAATCAAAAATTAAGATAATTTTAAATTTATTTCTTCAATACACCCTACACAAAGCTGTCGCAACCTCAATTAAAATCACTTGAGAACTTTAAAAAATTGGAGCCGGATTTCTAATGACGCAGGTGGGCGTGTCGCTGCTAAACTCTTGATTTTGTAAAGTGTTTTTCACATGTTGAGGATACCTTTGCAATAAACGATTATCTGGTTAACATAGTGCTGTTGTCAGGCGGTTCGCTCCCTGTACATGGCACGCAAGATTCTTTCGGTGGATGGTTATGGCTTATCCACTTAATGACTCTGTCGGTGTTTGTGTGAAGGGCCCCTGGACATTTGCGACTTCTTCGCATCGAGCACACCCACGTGGTCCTGCGCAGAGACGCGCTATTCTTATTGTAGCGATAGCCACTCCACAAAGCCACGATGGCACCTCTTGGCGTAACCATAAATTTCAACTACGGTGGTGAAAGAGGAAACATTACAAAGTACATCAACGCAGATCACAAGAGACATTCAATTCATCGACAATAAGAGCGGAGACACAGGCATAAACAACGTGCTTAGGACCGAAACGATTTTTGATAAAAAAAGTTTTATCAAACTTTTTGACTAGTGAGCGGAACGGTAACGTTCGCCAGAAACCTCAGAGTACAACATTTATCAACCGTTTTCCGGAGTCCACCTAACTGGAACCTTCTGCACATTCGGAGTATGTGGATAGTTAGTTGTGCTGGGTGAACCAAAGAACGAGATGGTAGTTGGGTGTGCAGGCGTCCAGGACACTTGCGGCACTTTCTATTTATTGTATCTTTAACCGTCCAGTATTCTCAAACTTTCATTGTGACTACAACAAAATACTTAAGTTAACGGGTTGACTATGCCCATAAAAGCAAAGAGTCAAGGAGGATGCATGCCACAGAAGGGAATTTCATTCTGGTGGTAGCAGCTGAGAAAAATCAGCAGATAGCAGAAAGAAAATTTCGATTTGGAAATTGAAGAAAACGACTATTTTAGACTAGAACTCTACAACACATTGAATGGCAGTCGCTGACCGGCGACATGTCTTGGCAATTTAGGGTGGATGTGTATGCTCTGTAAACTTAACGACGCGGTTATCTATGGTGTGAAGGCGTCCAAAGCATTTTCTACTTTTCTGCATAGTGCACTGCCAAGCTATTTTGTTGATAGAAACGTTGTGCCTATTGAATTTGTATCCGCGATACAGAGCCACAATGGCGCCTCTTGGCGTGGATACAATATCGCACTAGGAAAAGAGTAAATTACAATTAGCAGATTGTTATTCGACGGCAAAAGAGAGGAGAGAAGAGACAGAAGAGGCAAATTCAGAACCAAGAGGAACTTCAAAGTTTTCTTTTGTGTGCAGAAAAATAACCCTATAACGACAACATGTCATTTTGGATTTCAACCATCTTAAGCCATATAAAATTCTCAATACACTTATGTGGCGTGTGATATTTGAATAAAAACAATACCAAATATCTAAAAGACACTAGGAAAATTAATTTCGCTTAATTAGGGCTTTAAGTATAGCATGCACAATTCGCATATGATTGGCAAATTAAAAGAATGTATCCATACTCAAAAAATAAAATTAAGAGACTAAGTTTTAGACTAACAATTGGCGTGTTTACAATTGCCGAAGCTTGCAAATTTAATTTTTCACAAATAAAACATCGGAATGCACAACATGCTTATATTCAAAATTTATTTTAAAAAAAGTACTGGCAGACAATGTAAAAAGGACAGTAAACCACTAGTGTACAGTTTAACAAAATTCGAGATTTTAGAGACATGGTTACTGCACAATTACAACTAAACAAACTGGTGCTCCACTAATTTTTTAAGGTACTAAAAGTTTGATAAAAAATATATTCTGACAGCAGCTCACACTATTTGGGGGGTGAGGGAAGGGGAGCAACAAAAAGGTATCTTCCAGGTCTCACATGCAGTTTTTTGTTCTACACTAATGACTTAACAAAGCATCACTAAAATTGAACGCACAATATTGGCATTGTGCACTGAAACGCTCAAACAAGCATTTGCTCAAATGAAACAACTTTAAAGTACCATGTAATTTTAATAATGAAGTATAGTATATCATAACCATATGGAGTCGAATATCAATCAACCAGACTACTCAAATTGTATATGCAGACATTAAAATACATAGCTTGTAGTAGCAGGAATTTACGAAAGGGCATCGAAGACTGACGAACAGGATATTTTGTTATACTTTTTGTCCTGTCAAAAAAAAAAAAAACGCAAGCAGAAACAAAGTCTTTGTTAACGCAAGCAGAAACAAAGTCTTTTTTAACACCACCTAATTTAAGGCGGGTGATTATGGCCGGTAAACTTGAGAACCGTATAGTTCGAAGTATGCAAGCGTCCAGTGCATTTACGGCTTTTGCTTTTAGTGCAAAGCCAGCTTATTTTGTTGAGGGTCACATTCTGCGTGTTGTATTTATACCCACGGAATAACGCCACTGTTGCACCACGAATCGACTTCGCAAATTTACACTGAAATGGAAGATGAAATGAAGGACATGAGCTACACTTTTTGAACTTTCAGTTCACCAAACAAACACTCCATGTTGTTGTTTTTTTGGAAAACAGACATACAATTTCACCATTTCACCACAGAAATGGCAAAAAAGTTACAAAGTATTTAAGACCAGACTACTCAAATCATAAGAGTCAAGCAGATCAAAGAGGCAGACAAGTCGATAATAAAACTTAAAAATGACAAATTATCATTCTTTAGATTAGCAGTAGTTTCTTAAAATAGAGTGGGCTGATCAGAATTCGTACATTTCCCCAATGTGATAAGCAAGCTTCGTGTGTTATATATAATCAAATCCTATCAAAATTTAGCTTTGAGAAAATAGCCATGCTAAAACTTTGATCAATGTCAGTAAATCGTACAGAAAGAGATAATAAACATGGTTAACAGGCAATAGTGTTGTTTGTGTGAAGTTAAGTACACACTGTTTGCAGCGGTTCAAATAACTACATCTATGAAAACCTTAAATTGCATCAGCAGCCAGAAAGACGAGGGGAACAAGATCTCTTGACTAAATACTTTTAAAACAATGCTCTATTCAAGAACAATAGAAATCATTCCAAACAAAGGTTGTGTGGTTCACATACACGTCCGACTGTTGCCATTGACGAACAAGATAACTTAAGTTATTTGCTTACACCAATTCAGTTTACACCGAAATTTTCATCCATAACTATTAACGGAATTCGTCACCAAAATACAACAAATGACACACCAAAATCACCGAGCATACTGTTCTGACAGTTTATCCAGAAATAACATTTAAGTAGAGTAAATGAAAACGGTATTCAGATAGCGTGGTATTCAAAACAAGTGTAGATGCCTAGGGACAACATAAGTAAAAAATGTCTAAGGAATATGGAGACTGACCCTTCAGCAAATATTGTCACAAAAATAACTGAGGTTTATTATATAATCCAGTGTTATTGGGAGAAATTGTCAGATTGATCTGTTATACACCTGGACCCGTGTTCGATGGCAAGAGGTCGTCGACTGGTCAAACCTAAGGGTCAACCAAGACATGTTATGGCAGATGATTATGTCTGGTGAACTTGAGTACACAGTTCTCTCTGGTGTGCATGCGTCCATTGCATCGCAAGGCTCTTTGCCAAATACACTGCCATAGGATTTTCTTTGCACCCACAGCATGTTTAGTGAATTTATACCCACGATAAACAGCCATGAGTGCACCACGAGGTGATTTCTGAATTTCAAACTATAGAAAAGCAAATAAAACACATCAGAAGGTTAGTCGAAAACACTGAGGCCATGACTAAGAGGCAGAGAGAAGAGCATCTAGGTAACTTGGAAACCTTTTTTCAATAGGTTTTTCCCAAGTTCTGGAATTAGAAAAGAACTTTTAATTTAACACACACTACGGTGAGGTGTTAAGATCGACATCTTTTTAGCATATGAACGAGTAACGTCAAATAAGGCAACGATGAAAGCTGAAAAAAGGGGGTTTGATTTAGCCACAATAACAACGAATTGGTACAATTATTTATCGATAAGCAGTCAAATAGGCATTAACAATAATATATTAATGTCAACATAACCTTACATTTAAGTGTTTTACTTTTTTAAAAAAATAAAATGTATTGCATCAACGCAATATCGTACAGTTAAGGCACTTGTGGCATTTAGATCCTACTAAAAATATTCACACATATAAAGCAATTTCATACAGTATATCCGTTCAAGGTTTGCAGATAGGTAGGTGGCAGTCCCATGCCAGTCCAAATCTAGTAACTGCAAGAATCCCCTTCAAAGCAAGTGCACCTATCTAGACACAAAGGTGTATGTTTCGTATATGGTTTTAACCAAAAATCTTCAACGATTAACAGTAGTTTTATTAGGCTGATGGTTGTGGTCTGTGAATTTGATGACGCAATTCCCGCTCGTATGAATGCGTCCGCGGCACTTGAAATTAGTCCTCAATGTGCAACGCCATATAGTCCTCGCAGCATTCGATGTGTCCCAATTGTACTTATAACCACGATGAACAGCGACCGTAGCACCTCGACGAGTTTCCACAATCTCGCACTACGCAAGTCAAAAAATGTTATAATGGAGAATATTAGTAACAACTCCTCTATCTTTTCCAAACAAGAATCAAAATTCGTGTATAGGCTAAATAATATACGGTTCAACAACTGAGAAACCGAAAAAGTCAATTGACATGGGAAAAGCTAACATAAGAGCGAATAAAAGTGGCAGACAGATTAACTGGGCATAACTAAATTTACAAAATTCCAAAACTTCTGAATACCCCTTAAAGAGGTTGAAAAATTTGCTCAAACAGTTCAGTTTTTGTGTCAAGTCCGTCCAACAGCTACGAGTAACACCAGTACATTGTCAACTTGAAGAAAACTGCATTCTAAGGTGGATGGTTATGTTCAGAAAACTTGATAACTCGATTTTCACAACCTGTAGTGTGGATTCGACCTAGGCATCTACGGCTACTGTTCATTGTGCACTTCCAAACCGCTTTTTTCTCGTTCATTCTTTGCATATTAAATTTATATCCACGAAACCTGGCCAGGATGGCCCCCCGAGAGCTTCTGGACACCTCAATCTGTGCACGAATAAAAAATGCACATCAATAGGTCGTTATTTACAAGCCACGCTAAGAGCAGACAAAGAGGCAGAAAGAATTGCTGAGAGAAACCAGAAGGGAATTGTTTGCAGTAATTTGCAAATTGATAGGCCTAAACCATGACAAACCCTCAGACAAAAACTAGATTTTGTTAAATACAAAAAATTCAGTATTAGATTATTGTATATTTGGCATAGGAGAAATTCTTGTAATTTCAAATTTTTACAAAAAAATTAATACAGATACAGAAGCAGACTTATTGCAGACGCTAGTCTCTATATTCAGGATTTACTTTCAGAAGGCACCTATAACTATCACCAGATTTACAGGAAACTGAAATTGCGTTGTGAACTTAATAAAAACAGCAAGGTAGTCTTAAATAAATCACCACACAAAAATCTTGAATACTGCATGGAGACATTAGTTGACCATAAGGAATAGACGTTGCTTTTAAACTTAAAAGTTTGAGGCAGGCAGTGTCTAATGAATTTCATACAGAACACATTCTGATGCAACCAACACATCAAAAAATGTGAATGTCTTCTAAGGCGCGAGTTAATAATCCAGCTTGTATTAACGCAGAACAAAACAATGTTTCGATTATGGAAGGTGGGTATGTTGTGTAAACTTGACCACACGGTTTTCGCATGTATGAAGACGGCCATTGCATCTGCAGCGGCCTAACATAGTGCACTGCCAGAGAATTTTTGTACCAGAAACATTGTGTCGAGTGAAATTATATCCACGAAAAGTCGCCATGATGGCACCTCGGGGCGTTCTCGAAATTTCAAACTACGGAGTAAACAAAAACAAACTCAACATCAATGAATTGTATTACTGCACAAATGGCGAAGACAAGAGGACTGAAGACCAGCTATCAATAACTAATCATGCAGTGGATTGATTTCTGCCAGAGAAATGTCTAAAGACGGAGTGAAATTTTGGGGGAAAACGGTTTATTGAAAAATCCTACATTCTTACTTGGTAATAGAACAAACAGAACAGATAACTCAATAGTGTTAGGAATTTTGACAGTGGAAATCTCCAGAAAAGTTTGAATCCTGACATGCTTCAAAAACGTTGCTTTAAGTCGTGTGAATCAACAGGTACTTTACTCTAGGAATTTCCACTTTGAAGGTATGAATTT